>NCSJ02000148.1:0-101480 GCA_002812745.2 Scytalidium lignicola
CTGCCTAACAGGTACCGCGCTGGTACCCAGCTAAGAATACCCAGCCAGGCTAGCTACTCGTGCTACTGTAGCTACCACCACACACCCACACATACACACACACACAACACCCAAATTCGTTTTACCAAGGTAAGT
Organism: Scytalidium lignicola; assembly: GCA_002812745.2. Classification (NCBI taxonomy): domain Eukaryota; kingdom Fungi; phylum Ascomycota; class Leotiomycetes; genus Scytalidium; species Scytalidium lignicola. The sequence goes on from NCSJ02000148.1 coordinate 136, forward strand.
AAGTCTCTGGAGTGTGTGCTGCTGCTGCTGTACAGTCCTACTACCACCACCACTACCACTACCACTACTACTCTACCGGTATGGTGTAGTGTAATTACGAGGAATTTGTGTACACATAGCAGCTGGAATGGCACACACAAAACGAGACACATCGCCCGTCAGCCAGCTTGGACTCCAGGTCAGCACTGCCGTCTGCCAAATTGGTCGTGACACGTAGTGTTGCCCGGTCCTCGACGAGCTTAGGGCTCGCTGGTTGCAAGCCGATATAGCCTGATGATCAAGCAATCCCATCGATGATGATGACCGGTGGTCCTTGCCCGGCGTGCACTTCAAGGGGGAGGGTTCCTTTTGCGGGTGGTGGTTGTTTTTCTTTGGTTTTAGTTTTGGTTTTTGGCTCGAAGAACCTCCCGAAGATTCTTCCGGGGAACACACCCGCCGTTAAATATCAGCCGGAAGGTAGGGCGGCCACTGGCAGTCATCGTACGCTCGTGTCTTAGGCACAACGCCCCTGGAGCTGGATGTCGTAGTGTAATATCTGCGCAAGTACTCACTGTTTTCCACGCGGCGAAATCTGCTTCCGCCATGCAGGCGCTCCCTCCCAAAAGGCTTACTGCAACTATGACACGTCAACTTTCTAGGTATACGATTCTGTATACCTAAAACTCCCGGACTAGGCATGGAGTATCGCCGTACGAAGAGTAAGAGGAAGAGTAAGATCCGGATTGGGCACGCAATCAATACTTTGGGCCGACCTCGCTGAATTGTCTGGAACGCCATGAACGTTGTCTTGATCTATCGTCTCCCTGGAAGACTCCCAATTGGCATAGCTTGCTATGGCTAGTCCCCGCCATCAATTAGTGAACTTCCAGCGGTGAGCAGTCTCCGTTAACGACGTCACCTCACCGATTCCTAAGTGATCTGGTCCACATTCTGAACTGGCAGGGAAGCTCAACTTTGGAGACGGCCAACTGGCAATTATATCGCGGAGGTGAGATTTGTTGAGGATCTATACCGACGGAGAAATGCCATCCATCCATAAGGATGAACGGCTACACCCGTTACCCGCGCGCTGCCACAACAGGATCATTGCCACATATGCCTAGTGGCATGATGACAAGAGCAAAGCTCCGGTTTATCCTCGATAGTTTGATCAGATAGGGAAAGTGTTCCCCGCGATATCATTTGCTAGGTCCTCGCCATTTGTCACGTCTCTTCCACGTCATTCCTTCTGCTTATTTCTTTTGCTTTAGAGAGTCAAGAGACGAATCACACAAACTTTCAAGGATACCTTAGCAGCCCCAAGAGAACGGAGATGTGACACCCGTAGAAAAGCTAAGAAGCTCCTCAACCTCGGAAAAGGCCTGACTGGACATTGGCTCTGGGCAAGAGACATTGCTGTTGGTCAGAGAATGCCGATCAAACATATAGATATACTTAACCATGGATGGTGATTGCTTGGCTCCTGATGGTAACAAAAAGTCGAAGAGTATCCTCGATAGGGACTAGGTCGTAGGACTCTCTCTAGCTCAACTAGATGGATCGTCGTTAGGGATTGTGGATCTGGGAAGACATAACCAGGGATGTGATAGAAGAGTGCAGTTTGACCGAATCAGAGAGAGTATTTGAAATGCTCCATTAGCTGATGGAGAATCTTCCTCCCCAAGCTTAATTGGACTGCAGCATCTTAGATCTTGTGTTGTACTGAAACCTGATCATACCGACACTCTACTATAACTGAACAAGTCAACGTGGAGCGGTGTTGGCTCCGTCAATCCACACCTAGGAAGAGTGCACGTCCCAGATATCGTGTGACACAGACCCATTTTCGATCATATTCTGCGGTGAATAGGGCTGTTGGTCATTAGGTCTTAAGGTTGGAGGGGGCCAGAGAAGTTCCACGTGGTCGTTCCAAGCTGTACGTGAGGCTTCCAGTCCCTGGTATAAGCACTGGAAGTTGTCTGTTCGTTGTACCACTTTGTTTGCTCACATCGTACAAACCAGGTACAAAGAATGAAGCCAGAGGGTGTACAAAAGCAGCCAAAGATTTCGGAGAAGTGATGGATGTAGGTACGGTATATAAAGGTCTTTGGTTGGGAGACAAGGGTGGTCTAGCCTAGTGGTTGCCTTTTCCGGAGCTATGTCTGTCCCTGGCCTGGTTACCGACAGTAAGGTAACCCACAAGTAGGAGAAGCAACGCGGGGGTGGGAATAGCTGCAGTTATAGCTGTCCTTGTTGGCAGTGCGCCCTGTGGTGCATCTAATGTTGTCATAAGGTATCGAAAATGCTCATGGCTTCCAATTTTCCTCCTATAACGGCATCCGGGTCCATGCAGAGTGACATTCCGGACACGGGTGGCTGTTGTAACGTGCGGTCCCACCTGCACCTAGAATGGTTATCTTCAGGTTGTGACAATAAGTGTGATTCTCCTCCATTTCCTTCTGCAGGTCAATACAGTGGAGTATATAATAGTTATGAAGCTGGGCTGTCTGCCACCACCTCAGCTGAGATTGGACCTGTTGACACAATCAAATCATTCTTGCTAGGAGTATCTCTAAGATGGATTGAGAACTTTTTGCAGGAGATGAGGATGTTTGTGTGACCAAGGACAGCAAAGCAAGCCACCTTATTACCCCTGAAATTTTAGGCCTCTCTACTGACTTGTGTAACCACTTATCAAGTGTCCAGCTGCAGATCAAACTATAAATTGACATCCTCTATGAAAGAAAATCAATCTCATAGGGCTCTGGGTTGCTCATCGTGCTCAGCAATGGCTTAGTTTTAAAATATTGTGTGGATGCGGCCAGCCGACAACTTCAAACGTGGCATCTTGTGCTGGTGTCAAAGGTCTTTATGTACTTCTCATTGTACCACAGAAACCCCCACACTAGAACGAAGCAGGTGGTGACGCTCCGGGTGTTGTATGCAGGTCACCTCGTTTAGCTTGATGCTACTGTACTTTCCAAAAGCCCCAATATCTGCATCTGGAATGCTTAGCACCTTCCAACTTTGTATCTTATCTAAGTCTTCAAGGAATCACCCCAACAAACAAATTGGGGTAAGCTAAATGCCATTCTCATTAAAAAAAANTATACCCTCCTAATGTAAATCATCTAGACTCATTACAAGTAATATAAAACAAACAAAAATACATGAAAGAGAATGGAAACTTGAACGTGGATCTCCCTCAGCAAAATATAAAAAAANGAAGAGAGAGAAAAAGGCTGCCGAGATCTAATCCAGTCCCTGTCCAACTTAAACAGCTCCAACACACTAAACAGACAAGACTTTTAACGACAGTTGGTAAGATGAAATAAGATAACGCCAGAGGAGTAAATGCCACAACCGTTCATCTCATGACCACCATGTTCACATCCACGACATTAATTGAGCCTTTAGCAAACATCGTATAGTTGCCAAATATCAGAGACTCTTTCATAACCCAATGCACCCTCAAAACGATGCCCATCTCACCAGCCGGGACACAATACACTTCAGTAACTCTTCCCATTTGCCTTCCTATTCTTCGATATCCCGGACTGGACATCGGTTGCTGTAGTGTGCCCATTCATAGGTTTTCCATTCAGCAATACTTCCGCTGGAGGGGAAGGCCCTTCATCATCCATGTCGTCGTCTTCATATTCACTTCGGTCATCTGAAAGCGCATTAAAGAATACAAATTTGTAGGCAATCCGAAGAATGCTATACAGCCAGAAAAGATTTAATCCCTGAAGGCTAGCTAACAGGGCAGTGGAAATAATGTTAGAAATCCAACACTTGTACTGTTCCAGTTCCCAATTCAGTTCAAAGGGGCCTACAGTCCTAAACTCATTGAATTCGGACCAGATGATTTTAAGGTTAAGATAGTGACGAAGGTAGATCCAGACAAAAATGAAGATGGCAAAATGGATGGGGACAAGAGGGTGGTCCAGGTAGTTGAGAGTTTTAGAATTCTGGTAGCATGAATTAGCAAGTGCAATTTTAATCGATCATGGAATGTAAACCTACTGCAAGGAAGAAGTCACTGATGTCGTGGGTAATAAAAACTCCAACGCCCATGTAAGTGAAGTGGAATCGGTAACTCAGACCAATGAGGAACAAAGTTACAATGTGATGCCCGACCAGTTCCTTGAAGTCTTTTCTCGGCTTCTCCATCCCTAACATCAAGACGATAGCTTGCTGCGCCCAGTACGCTGCCTGGAAAAGGTAATAAAATTTGAAAACCCCCTCATGGGTCCTGTGTGGAAATCCTTCATACATCCCACGCATATTGAAGTACCAGACCGGTGTCCGACTCATAACATATAGTCCAGCAGGGCCGAGACAACCAAAATAAATGGCTGTGTACATTTGTTCCATAAATCTGGACTGCTTTCCTCTACTCTTCAAGCCTGAATATCTAGCTAATGGTCGGAGGAACCGCTGCATGATGAATTCTCGCGTGAATGAGAGAACAATGGTGTAGAAAGATACAAACGCAAGATCCCATTTTCCCTTGCCATATTGGATTGGTGTGTTTGGGTCAGCTCCAGGCTCCCGTGGTATTGGGTATGACAGGAAAATAAAGTGATGGATTGGATTTGACTCCGTAGGGTTGATCGAGTATAGGGTTAAAAATATGCAAATAAGAACCAGAGGAATAACCCAGGTGTGCTTCAGCGCATAGCTCCTGAATTTTCTCAGCATCCTCCTCGCTTTCCGCCGTTTCGAATATGGTTTCTCGCGGTCTCTCTCATTTTGGGCCTACTCGATGTCAGTCATCCCGGGTCTTGGGGTGTTGCCAGAGTCTCATGCGAACCTTGATAGTCGTTGGAGACGGTGGCCTAAAGTCCAACGTTGCAACTGCAGGCGCACCAGTGTCTCCAGCTCTGATCTCACTCCCTAGGCCACTTGATCTCCTTCGGTATCGTGGTGATTTCTCGTTGCCATTTGTTTTCGTGAGGGGAGCCAATGTGTCGCTGTTCGTTACCAAAGGAAAAGTTTCTGTTGCAGCAGGCATTTTGAGGAGCGGATAGTGGATCTCCCATAAGTTAGGACAGCTGCCACTTCATATATACTATGTAGTATGGTCAATTCTGCGCCAGGAGGTATTCGGATTTATGTCAATCAGCCCTAATCCGACTCGACCGGGTCCTTGAAATTAGAACGGCCGTCGGCAGAACCTTTTTGCTGGCTTGTCAGTGGTTCTGATTGGTTGTTCGGCCCTGGACACCCTGAAACACCCACCCAAATATCCTTTTCGCACAGAATCCGGTCCCGTGGGCGCGAGTGGGCAACCAGTCAGCATAAATGATGCACGCGAGGCTGATGTGTCCCTTAACTTAAGGGGTTAGGACCACAAAATTGTCAAATTACATAACCGATCCACACTCAACATTCTCGAGTTAAAGGAAGAGTAAAACCCGACGATCGATGACGGAAAGCGGACGAAGTACTATCCGTCCTCCGTTTACTGTTCTACATTTCTATCCCTGAACCCCTGAGCAAGAGTGTAGCGTGTGTAGTTACTTTTGGAGGTGTGAATTTTTGAAGCGGGGTCAGAAAGTACTTTTGTACTTACGTACTTCTGGACTGTAAAGCTTCGATATGCTCCAGGTCTAGGGAGGCTGGGAGGTACATCATTAAAACTAAGGTACTGTTAAACGTTATTTCTGATCATGAAAACCGAACAAGCGCTCGTAAATTACACTTCGAATTTCAAGACATGCTTATTTGTCTAGTCCAACAAAGATTCCTGATCTTTTAATTGTTTGATAATTATCCTTAAGTGTAAACATGTTTTAATTTTCGAATATAACCTTCAGTAACATTGAAATACATTTTATTTCCTAAGAGTCTATGATGGTTGGTTTTAGTAAAAAGAAACATGTACGATTTTATTTTAGGTTATTAAACGCTAAGTCTTTCCATTGTTATTCTAGAACAGTTCAACATAGCCGCTTTACTCAAGTCCTATTCACTATCTGACCTCATCCCTCCGGCTCGGGTCAAAAGCGGCCATTGCTCACGTTTTGACGATTAAAACAGAACTAGTAAAACCAAAATTAGTGTTTAGTAGTGTACTGATTATTAGCTATAGCGGTTGTTAAGATTGAGGAAATCTAACTTGGTGTGCTTGGTTAATTTGCGGTCGAGCAACAGAATAGCGAGACCATATAAATTTATACCCATGCAGGACTTGTAATATTGTTACGACATCGTTGTAGAGAGGATATTGTTAGGAGTCTTAGTTGATTAATTGAATCAACCCAGTATATTAAATCCGTTGTCTTCACAAATGCCCAAGCCGAGATCTCATGTAACCTTGTATCTTCTTACAGCCCTAATGAATGATCCTGTCTGCAAAGGGTCGCTAGGCTGTCCAAATTGGGTTTAGGGGATCGGGACAAAGATAGGTTCCCCCAAAAATTGTGGAACTGCCCCATGTCGTTCCTACGACCGCGAGGTTTCATGTTTCTTGATTCTCTTCAATTACTCACAAAGAACTATCAGTCGATAACTTCATCGACTTCTTCACACGCTCTCTATCGAGACATCTAGCGACTACGCTGGTCATAGTCGATCCTTTCCACCAGGGCTTCTTTCGTTGCTTTGGCCCCCGTCGAATGCCGAACCTGCGATCCCAACCCCCCCTTGTCTCCAAATTCCTCCTACATACTTTGTCGCAGCACCATAGCTGCTGTCGCTCATTCTGATTGAAGTGTGATAAGGAATACCGAGGTCGAAAACCCCTGGGAACTAGGTTTTTTTCTCATTGATACATTCTTTTGGCATAATTGTCGCGAGACACTTGTGCTTCTTTCGTTACGACGCTTCGAGCCACGACCATTTGCACCGAACATTTCTTTCTTAAGCCAAGGACTTGATGTCCTCAGTTAACCATGACACGACCACAAATTATACGGGCTGGTCAGTTCACCCTTGCATGTGTGGGTTTCAGTTCGGAAAACTGATTTTCTATAGACACGATTGATCTTCAAGATCACAATGCGCCGTCAGCGAAGGACCACAGCAGACAACCAGAACATCCCACTCCTCTAGGTTCGGGTCCTCCAGCACCACATCAAGCAGAAATGTTAAGGGATAACACTACGGATGCTTCGGATATGTCCAAGGAATGGGAGGACGATGATGGTGAAGATGGAGTGGGGCAGGATAACTTAGCCGTTGCGCAAAATGGTGGGCATACAGGTTCTGCTGCTGAAGATGCAGATATGGCTGATGCAGAGGGAGATGATGGGTTGGATGATGACATGATGGATAAGATATCTAGTTCTCCATCCATCGATGATGGTGGGTATTCTCTTCCTCAACTTCCCCGGTCTTGGCCCAGAAGGTCCGATTCAGTTCCTCGCGACACATCCTTATTGAGTGATCCATCATTTTCACAAGCGTGCGATGGAAGTTCCTCACCATATTTGGAGAATCCTGCTTTCTACCCATTATGCTCTCGCGACAATCCTATCGACTATGTCCAAACTCAAGTGAGTCAAAAAGATCAGTATCATTATCATCTTCTTCAAGGTGAGTATTTAGATCAGAGCGACAACAATATCTTCGAGCGGGAGGAAAGCGACGCCAATGAAATTACCGACATAGAGGCCGATCCTGAAGGTGGAGATCCTGATATCTCAATATTCGATCAAATCCTTGGTGGAATCAATATATCATACGAGGATGTTGATGAAGAAGGTTCTAGTGACGACGATGAGAGTGATATTATTTTTGATCTCTCCGAATCAGAAGTTTCGATTCCTTACAATTTACTAAAAGATGAAGAAGATGAAGAAGATGACAGTGATGACGATTATCTTCCTTTTGATGAAAATTCTAGATTTATTGATTCTGGTTGGGGTGGAGAGTGCTTACAAGAATTAGAGGATATCGATTTCGAATTCGTTTACGCCCTGCATACTTTTGTAGCAACCGTTGAGGGTCAAGCAAATGCAACGAAAGGTGACACTATGGTACTTCTGGATGATAGCAATAGTTATTGGTGGCTTGTAAGGGTTGTAAAGGATAGCAGCATTGGTAAGCAGGGCATAGTTAGCTCTTCGATGATAACTCTATTAACATATTTTCAGGTTACCTACCTGCAGAACATATCGAAACTCCCACTGAGCGCTTAGCGCGCCTTAACAAGCATAGAAACATTGATGTACGTATACTAACCCCCCTAGATACATAAATCTAATTTATATAGCTCACTTCCACCATGCTTGGGGATGCAGCGGAAAAATCAAAGAATCCTCTAAAAAAGGCAATTCGGCGCAAATATTCCAAGACTGTCACTTTTGCCGCACCCACTTACGTTGAAGCATCTGATGTTGACTACTCAACTGAAGAGGAGGATACTGATGAACTTTTCGGCCAACAAGAGCAACAAGTAGAAATTCAAGACCAGACTGAAGAGGATGAGATATCTCAAGTTGAACCACTTAAACCTCGAGCCGAGCTTCGTGATCCAAAGCCAGATTCCGCTGACCAAGACGCCGATCCCGCGGAATCAACGAAAATTAGCTCTGACAGTACTAGGAATAGTGAAGAGATATTTGAAGGAAGGCAGGAGAATAGATCAAGAAATGGAACTGTACGAAATACTGATTCATTTTTCAAAGACGATTCCGTGGAGACCCGGAAAATTACTCTTACGCCTAATTTACTTCGAGACGATTCCAGTACATCCACCCGAACTTCGAATGAGTCTAAAGAGTATAGGCAACGAGCAAGTCTTGATAAAGAGAAAGATACTCCTTCAGATAAAGCCAAGAATCAGAAAGACAAGAAGGATAAGAAAGACAAAGATAAGAAATCAGGAATGCTCAGTGGACTTTTTAAACGGAAGGATAAGAAGTCCAAGTCACAGGATGACGATATCGATGAATTGATGGGCAAACGATCAATGGAGAATGCGAGAGCCTCTCCAGCACCCAGTAAAGATTCGGAAGAGTTGGTATCAATGGAAGACCAGGTGCAAAAGCCTAGTAAATTACAAAAGCATCCGCGTGGGGAAACCTCACCGAGTAGAAGGCCAGGCACAACAACAGACTCGAAGAATACCGATTCTGCGCAATCTGCTTCAGCTGAGCAACCAGTCCAAGCCGATTCTGTCCAAACGCCTTCTATGCGTCTGGTTCAGTCGGAAGATCAAGATGACATTGATGGGATCTCGCAAAATCCCGAAGTTCTCAAGGCTGCAAACGGACAAAAGCCGGACATCTCTGTCTCCACAACATCACAGTCGGCCAGCTCTACTGCTGCTGACTCGAAGCTAATGCAAGCAAAACAAGCGATGACTGGGGTTGAGCGGGGTGATTTCGATTCTTCTGAGATATCACCAATTGAGGAGCAGCTTACAGACTCAAGCAGACAACCTCAAAGGCCAATACCTGGTGCTTTTCCAAACAGCTATACTGGGACGCCTGCAAATCAGAGTTCAACCCTTTTGGAGGACCGATTATCGGAGTCTCCGGTTCAAGTTTCGCCTATCACGACTTCACAGTCTTATCCTCCCGCTCTTACGGTTGATTCGTCAAGCCAGGAAGAGCCTCCATCACCCATCTCATCACCATCACTGGAACTCATTGATGCCGAAGATACACATGACAAGAAAGGTCCGGAAAGTTCCACGACTTCGACTTCGACGCCCACTTGGAGCGATGCTCACCTTAGGACCTTCTTCGATGATAATTCAGAAATTAAGGATTTGTTAATTGTAGTATATGACAAGTCTGGAGTGGTCCCTGCAGGTCCAGATCATCCTATCACAGGAGATCTATTCAGGGAAGAAAATGCCAAGCTTGCAGACATAACAAATGTAAGTTGCTCATCCTCAATTTGAGATAAATACTGATGAAATATAGCGTCTGGATAGCATGCTCGGCGACTGGCTAGCCCGCAAGATGAGGACACAAGCAGTTGCGTGAACTTCCGCGAAGGATACACAATAAAACATAATGACAGTAATGAAGTCGATTCCAAAGTTCTGACAAGTTGGCGTCTAGGTGTAAATTATCGCGCAATGGTTGCTTATAGATACCATTTGTAACATTTGCTTTTTATTTGGATGGGAGCTTTCTTCGCAGTGTGTTACTTGTTACCCCCTTACATAGTTCTATCCGGAAATGTTTCGCTTTCCTTACCCCTGTTTTGTAGCAAACAAGGATCTTGAAATCAAAGACCCTGACAAAAGTGAAAACACACGGAAACAGGTGATTGCCAACATCAGTAAAGAAACTTTAGAGAGTAAAGGAGTAAAGTTTGTTTGAATTAACTGTTGGCCCAACCAGAGCGACCAATTGGCCAGAACTCGCCAACCGCTACCTCGTGCTGCCAAAATTTTGAGTCGTGCTTAATTATTAGGCGCTCTATTATTACCACACTGGGCGCTTTGACCGCAAGCCGCTAGCCACATCGAGAACCTCCATATCTTGGTCAGTTCGAATTCACTGCTCGCGGATTGCCATCTCCAACTCTCAACCCGCACTCGTTGAGACACATACACAGGCAGTATGGCGTTTGATTCAGCGTTCGAGTCAGGCACCGCCTACCCAGAATCCGATGCTGATGACGAGTATGAGCGGAGTGTTCACGATAGTTCGCCCGTGCTAGCTACAGACGACGAGGCTTCACCTACGGATTCCGAGGAACCGAGTTCGAACGAACATACACCTACGACGTACGGAAACCATAGCAGTGGCGATAGACTACCCGAAACTATTATCTCTGAGTGGACGGCTGAGGAGTGTGCGGATTTTGTCGCCAGCCTCGGCTTGGGACAGTATGGCGACCAATTCTTAGGTATGGCGCTTTAGCGCTCTGCTCCTCAGAGGTGATATACAGGTACTGATATAAAGAAAGAAAACGAGATCGTTGGCGAAGCGTTGGTGGCATTACAGCATGAAGATTTAAAGCAGATGGGCGTTACTAGCGTCGGTCACCGACTGACGATTCTCAAGAGCGTGTATGATATCAAGATCAAACAGGATATACCCATAGAGAGCGACCACTATGTTCCTCTGTGTAAGTACTTTGTTAGCGTGTGGGCTATCTAAAGTTGCAATGCTGATTCCCGCTTAGCTGCAGATGCTGAAGCCCAGTACGCAACTGCAACACTAAAAGACATCAAACACTTAGTCGAACAATTACGGCTTAGAGACGAAAGAATGACAATCGCTGAGCAAGAACTACGGCGAATAACACAGGAATACGCTCGTCTACGAGAAGATCTACTTCCAGTATTTCGCATGGCAAAGGAAGCGCAGCCATTACCAGGACAACCAGGGTCACAGCAGTATCATCCTATTAATACTGCTAACCAAGCCAACTACCCATATGATAATACTACAGTTTCGCCTCCTGCACCCACGCCTTCTTCACTACCGTCTGGAGGCGGCTTATCAAGATCGTACTCTACCAAACAACTCTATCTAGATCAGCCGAAGAGCTCATCGCCAACTTATATGCAATCTGGACAGGAAAGATCACTTATGGAACAGGCTCTAGATCCATCCAATGCTGCAGAAAGAGCCGTGCTGTCGTCTTCTCACCTCGCTGCTATGAATGGTGTGTCCCTGTCTGCAACTTCGCCTAGCCAACTATCACCAAACCAACCATCTCCAACTTCTCCTCCAACGCTCAGTGGTTCGACCCTTGGGTCTCGTTCCTACAGATCTGAGCAAACAACGCCAGGTCGGAGTGTATTCCCTCAAAATGAATCAGAGCAGCAATACCAGTCACATCCATACAATGTTCGTGATAGCACAAAACCGGCTCCCGCACGCAGAGCACAAACTCCGGCGCTCGATACCCCATCTGGATCATCTGGCCCCTCCTCAGTGGAAATATTCAAGTCGTTCCGCGTTAGTATGGATGATCCCTGTTATAAAGTTCTCCCTGCAGCCCTGAAGAAATACAATATCAACGCACCTTGGGACCAATACGCCTTATATATCGTGTACGGAGATAAAGAACGGTGCCTAGGCATGGATGAGAAGCCTCTGATCCTATTTAAACAATTAGATAAGGAGGGCAAGAAGCCCATGTTCATGTTAAGGAAGATTCAGAACTCAAGCACGGATGGCGGGACCGATGCTCCTGGAAGTGCAGGTATTGATAGTAGAAATGCTGGACGAGGGCCACATCAGTCAGGCACATTGTACGATCCACCGGGCGGGATTATATAACAGCTCTTTGTGCGTTCAACCATGTGGAGACGTTGAGTGAAACATGGAGGACCTGCTTCGGTCTGAGTTCTCGCCATCGCTCATATTTTCCTTAAACTATATCGAATTGCATAGCGAGAGTCTGGATGATATACACAATTTTTGTTCCACTATGCCTTATAATTATCCGTTGCTTGGGTGTGTATGAATTTGGGAAACGGGAAAGGTCTGAAATTTAAGGGAAATGTCTATTTGGACGTTTTGCCGGGTAGCGAGCGGGTCATTAGGGGTATGTGTGCTTGTGTACTAAAATTTCGTGTATGGTTAGTATCTTTTTCTCCTACTGAGTGGAAGGAGTTTTGGGTGATCTGTAGAGGGTTGGTTTTTGTCTGTAGGCAAAGTTAATACCGCATCAGTCTCCACATACCTCAAAGAGGTCATATCTTTGATGCTCTCAGTGAAGGTTCATCTCATGTGACTTAACATATCGCCGGTGATTCATCAGGCGCTCCACCGAGAACAACAAACCTGTTGATTCAATCATTCATCAAATTCGCTACCTATTACTGATATCCACATGAGACGGGCGACTTGGACCTAAGTTCAAAGTGCCTTCTGTTCTTTTCCTAGAGTGAGCTAGCAAACTTTCTCTTGTATGCTCTCCTACTCAAACCCTCCTTCCACGCCTCCTCGCCTTGTGCAACGTAAGCCCAGGACTCGTAGTGTGTCGAGACCAGAACATCAACCTTAATCTGCCGGAAGTGGATGGGTAATAAGGTTTCGGAGCGTTATTTTTGGCAGGAAGCTTGGCGGTTAAACTAACTAGATTTCTTTATAGTCTTGGAGGAAGGGTCTCGTCGAAGTAGCGGGGGTCCGGGACAGTCCAAAACTCACCGATTCCGAGATAGGTTCGAGCTTTAAGAGTGTTTCTGTAAAAGTGATAGACTTGTCCAGGTCTCAAGCATGTAGGACAGCTCATGAAGAGTAGTATCAGACGACGACATGTCTAGTTTAGTCTGATTATTGATGGTAATATATATTAATGTTCTTTTTCCAACACAGCAAAGTAATAGCTATCTCTTTTTGGTTTAGTTTAAGCAGTAATGGTTGTCTTGATAATATTGCCAAGCTTCACTATTTTTACAGATCTTACTCACACAACAGCTACCTAAATTCTAAGTTCGACATTACCTCTAACTAGTCCAAAGATTCAACATTTATCTTGCTACATGATGCTTATAGTCTAGTAATTAGGATAAGTATTGATAGTAGGTATAGGTGCGACACAAAGTCTTTATTAAAGCTAATCTAGAAATCGACTTTCCGCTCATCGGGACCGGCCGACAGAAAAGCGCTTTTAAATAAAGCCCAACACCATTTTCATTCCGCAAGTCATTAAAATTTTTGAACTGTCAAAGTTAAGTGTAAAAGTTATAAATACGCCATCATAAACTTTTCTTTACTTCACAGTCCAATATTCATCTCTTCCTCTATCCCATTCTAGCCCTTTACCATAGAAAAGTGTTGATATTTACCACTATCCATCAAAACCACTCCAACTCTTTCAACACTCATAGAAAAGCAAAAATAATATGCCTCACGCACCAGCAAAGTCAGTAGCATTACTGAATATTGGACAATCCCAATCAGAACCAGATCCCGATTGGACCCAGCTTCCACATGATATCATAGACGTCAGTCCTCTAGATGCATACACGCTCAAAGAGCTCCTAACCAAATTCAACCCGCTGGAGGGTGAAATGCCCATCAGCTCAACCACTAAATCAGGAGACCGCGTCCTAGTCTCTAAATCACTCTTAGTTCCAGAGCTCAATAAAGCTATTCAAGAGTGTGAGGCCAAGGGAATGCAAACCATCGTTCTCGACTGTACCGGCGACTTTGACCTCGTTACTTCAACGGCGAAGGTGATACTCCCAGGACAGGTCCTGTATCAGAGAGAATTACAGCGAGAGTGGATGGACTCGGAGAAGGTGGCTGTCTTGGTTCCTGTTGATGAGCAGCAATCGTTTTTAACTGAGCGATGGATTGGAAGATTGCCCAAGACCGTCAAGGTTAAAGCATTTACGTTGTCACCGAAAGCATCATTAGATGAGGCCACGAACTCTGCAAAGAAGCTGGTGAGTGAAGGGTATTGTGCTGCTATTATGGATTGTTTTGGATATTCAGTTGCGCAGGGGAAGGCGGTTGAGGAGGCGGGTTTGGATGTGTTTCTGGCGAAGGGTGTTACTATTGATGCGCTTGCTGGTGAATACTAATTCCTCGATATGAACTTGTTCTTATTTAGTCAAGAATCGGATCTGTGTGATGTAGGTTAAATATTAAATAATATTTTCTTGCAACAGCCTCACCATCAGCTTGTCGTTTTTATTCTCAAATCCCAATTATTTAAGATGAGCCCTAAACGACCTTCACAGTTTAAAGTACATTAAATTTACACAGTAATTTTAATTTGACAGTACATCGGCAGATGGGTTGCTCAGGAACCTATACTGAACGTAAAGTCCTTTCGAGCTTATATAGTTTTCAAGGGCTTTATATTATATCTAGAAATCTCTCGCTTACTGCCAAGATACTGCCCTTCATGATAGCTGGACCTAAATATATGACGCTGTGATCTACGCTAGAGTAGTTCATAGATACATCATGTCTCATGTCTCATAACACTGTATAGCTAGAACTATCGCCGCTTTGTAAAAATGAACTTTAAAAGAAGAGCACATTGCCCTAATTCCCAAAACCCGAACGCCGTTTTCTTATAAACCATTTTATAACCCAGAGTAATTGAATCACTTCTAAAAGAACACACTTTTCTTCTTGGTTAATTTATTTCTCCCAAATCCAAAATAACCACCACCATCATTGCTTCCAGAGGAACTAAAAAATCCACTTGAAGACGCATTTCCAGCATTTGGAGGTTGTAAATAGGGTCCTGAATGTCGATGAGGCCTCTTTTGAGGAGGTGGTGCATTTGATCCACCCATGAGATTTGATAAATTAGATATGCTAGCGCGATTGTCAAAGTTCCCTAATGGTCCGTTGGCAGGAGTGCTTACTGGCCGTTGAACAGGCGGAGGGCGTGAGTGTGGAGCGCTGTAGTACTGAGGGAAAGCTTCAGTTCTGGAATAAGGTGGCTGATTCACATACGGCGATGCTTGTGGTCGAGGAGGTTGAGATGGTGGTGGAGCCTGCTGCTGAGGATGTCGGGAAGGTAATGGGGGAGGGACTCCATATATCTTCTTCAATCGCTCTGTTTCCTTTTCCACTTCGGCCTCTCGGCGCCGCCGCTCTTTCTCCTCTTGCTCAAGCATTTTCTTCAACCTCCTTTCTTCTTGACGGGCCGCTCTTTCACGATCTTTCTCTTCAGCCTCTATTTGTGCTTTCAGTCGTGCTGTCTCGGGATCAAGTGTGGGAGACGTCGACACTTTTGAAACTGGGAAAATTGCCCCTGACATAGTTGCGACTGGTGATGTCGATTTAGGAGGTATTACTGTACCACTGTTTTTCCTGGTTGCCGTCGGGGCATTGATATTGAACATTTCGCGGTTAGGGTTAAAGAAAATGTCTTTGATAACAGATGCGCCTAATAGTATCACCACTTCTAGTCCCTTGAAATCTTCGAGGTCAACGCGGTGCATATTTGGCTGATATAGTGTCAGAGTCTTGCTCCCCTTAAACATCGCTATTGGAATATCTGGCTCCTTGTTCTTTTTTGTATCTGAAGATTTCCCCACCAGGAAACAAGTTATATCCTTTGATAATTTCCCGTCCCTCTTCCACTTGAATGGGACCTTAGGTGTAATATCGGAGGCCGGTGGATCGTCTTGACTTCTATCCAACATTGAAGCCGAAGGCTGACGGAAGCTAGTTTGGGGCATTTCAAACTCCCAGTGGGAGGAACTATTCCACGATCCAGCAATCTGTCGTACGGTAACCTGTTGGTCAGGATTGTAGAGTTGGATTATGAAATTATTTGGGACAATAGGCACTAAAGGTGCCGGAACTCCATTCTGGGCTCGGATTTCAGCTGCTGAAAGTGTGGGCTGTTGCCATTCTGGTTGAACCAGCACTTCCGCGTACAGCACTTCGGGATTGTATGAATCGTACAACGCTATTGCATAGCAGTTTTTTGACGCTGGCAGTTTAGGGTCAGGCCGTCGTAACGTGTATTGAGGTTGTAGTTCAGATTCATCCTGGCTAAAGTAAATTGTATTGGAGAGAGGAGCATCCGGGGAAGGCTTGATGTAGAACGTGGGTAGGTTTGAGTCTAGCATTTTGAACTTTTGAAGCTCTGACGCGATAAGCGTCTTGACAATTTCTCAAGCGTTCCAAGTAATACTATCAAGACAACAGTATTTTGAAACTAGTAATGTTTGTCTTGCTTAGAAGGCTGGGGAACCATTGCTTAAGTTCTTATGTTGAAGATGACGATGGTCATGGGGCTGAGAGCGAGGCTGAGTACCAGCCCATCGGTCGGAGAGTACGCACGCAACTAACTGTAGTCGTAATGGCTATTTTTAGAACACGTCCACATCACGTGATTATAACCAGTGGCTTGTGTTTGTGGCCTGGTTTTTGGACCAAGATATACAGAAGAATTTAACTAAAAATTAAAGATGAATAAATCTTGAGAAAATTAATTTCTAGGTTGGAGAAACGAAGCTTAGTCTTGGCTGAATAACGTGGAGCCGAAAGTGAAACTCATTTTCATATGAGCACGGAGAATGAAATTGTAGACTTATTTATCATCAGCTATCACTAGAATTTAAGTTAACCCTAGTACTCCAATGCTATGCAAACTTTCTGATATACATGGAATACTCCAATCGAGCACCGGGCTCAATATACCGCATATTTCTAAAACATTTTTATTGTTGGTATCAAGGGAGTCGATTGACAGCAAATCTTTTGTCTAGAATTTCGCTGGGGACGCGGGAACCTTTTGAGATCTCGACTTCATCTCCTGGATGATGTTGGAATGCTGGATCATCACTTGACTTCCTCAGATGAGATACACTAGCCGGAATGTCAGGGACTTTCGGGACCGTCTCATTCGATTTATGTCGTTTGTCAATACGATTGGTCTGTTGAGTTACCCATGAACTAATGGACCTAAAACGCGGAGCTGACTCTACGGATGTTGAAGTATAAATGGTGTCCCTGTCACCCCTCGACTGTGGATTTGTAACCCATGAGAAGCGTGAAATTCGAGATAACGAAAACTGAGACGGCCGCCGAACAGTTTGATCTAAGGCTGCAGGGTTGGCTTTTGAGCGCCTTGACCCCGGCACCAAGATTTGGGCATCTCCAAAACCAGATGAGATGTATGATAGATCGCTCACCCGATTGACCTCACGTTGCGCAGGGTCGTATGCATCTGAGGTCTGCCTCGACAGGCTTGTCATGTAGGGAGTAGAGGAGTCCTGTTGTGAGGATCTCGAGGGAGGGACAAGTGACCGAATTGTGGCCTTTTTGATGTTGATCATAACTGGCCTTTCTTCTGTATTATAAAATGTTTTTTCAGAAGCCTCAACTGGCACCGGTTCAAAGCTGAACGGTGCAGGATGGTCTAGTAACGCTTCGCGAGTCATATCTAGCCTCGCTACATCCGGACGAGGTGCTTGTGCTGCAGTTCCTGGTTTAGCCAGTTGTGGGAGAGTGTTCGCAGCAAATGCGTCGAATTGGCGTTGAATTGGGATACCCTTTGCATCTGAGGAATAATCATGATAGATATCATCATAGGTTGGAGGGGTTTGATTAGAATGAGATAGCTTGCTCTTTTTCCAGGGAAAAAGCGTCCCTTTCAAGCCCTTATGTAAAGAGCTAAATCCACCAGCTTTTGCTCGAAAAATTAAATATATAATTGCTGTCAAAAGAATAAAAGCACCTAAAAAGATTTTTAGCTCCGGTAAATATAACACTAACGCAAATAGAAACATACTGATTGATCCAACCGTAATCAGGGCAGCTGTTAGAGCGTGAGAATTCGAGTGATGATTATGAAATTTGTCGAGATTCGCTATTGAGGTAGAGGAACTTATGCTTGTATAGGCACTAGTCGTTTCTGCCAGACGAGGAGGGATAGATGTAGTAATAGACGTCGAGGAAGAACTGTAAGATTTAACTTGTGGGAAGGAAGACACAGTAGAAGACAATGCCGGAACAGTTGTCTGCTATTGTCAGTTCCGGAAAGTTATTCCATTTCAACAAGAGCAACTTACAGTAGACAGCATCGCGGTGTTCATCATAGTGGTAGACGTTGGTAGTGGAAGTGGTGAAACAGTTGTGAGAGTCATCACGCTTATTGTATCCAGAGTGCTGGTGGTGTACAAACTGGACACCAAGGAATTTTGACCATAATCCTCAAAGTGTTCGTCGTCTTTCTTATCTGAATCAGGTCCACCATGATGGCTTAATCCATTATCAACACCATGTCTTCCACCTCCACCATCATTATGTCCACCTCCTTTGCCATTGTGTCCATTATTGTTCTCATAATTATTCCTGTGGTGGTTGTCTCTACCGTTTCTCCTCGGTTTCTCGTATTCCCCCAAATCGTTTCGTAAACTCAATCCAGCCACGCTCTTTCGAGAGATTTGATCTACCGGTGCCATTATAGTCCTCAACCTCTGCCCCAAAACGGCTGCTTCTTCCTAGGACTCGCCAGTATGGAGGATTAGTAGAGCATTAAATGCTCTGCAAGTGCAAGAAATGATCGTAATGCCAAAATAAGGCTCAATAGTGAAGAGACCTGCTCGTTGAATAGATCCACGAGCCAGTCGTGTAGAAAGAATGAATGGAAATGAACGAATGGAAAGAAAGGAAGGTGTTGTCATCAGATGATCTACATCCTTGAGTTGAACATGCAATGAACGGATCAGGCCGTAGAAAGTTTAAAGATCAGGAGAGATGGAGAACTCTAGAGTTTGTGCGGGGGACAACAACCCAAGAAGCAACAGGAAGCACGGACAAGAAGAAAAGAGATTTGGAATGTGGTTCAGATTTGCTGTGCCAGCAGTCTCGACTTACGCCAAGCAGCAACCTGCCGCATAACACCATGTACATGCGGAAAGGTGCAGTTGTACGCTATGCTTGTAACATAGCTATTCTGACCCCTTCTGGTGAGTTTGGTGGTTGAAGCAGGGGGTAAAGCATTTAAATGCGCCCATCTCGTGCTACGGTAACAGTAAAGGGGTGTTGTTGACCGTCAAGTGTGCTGCGAGGTCAATCATGGACTGTCAGGGAGGTGTTTCAGGGCATGCTTTCAGGAGTAAAACCGCTTCAGCCGTGCTCCTGTGGCAGCCGCCCTTGTATCTGAGACCCAGCCACATCCACCAAGAGATTCGCCCGCAAATTAAAACTCAAAGGATAACAGCTTCACTGAGACTAAGATCTTCTTGAGGATCTTGATGGTCTACTTGGTACGGGAGAAGAACACCGCTAAGGATGTAATTAGCTTCGGATGTAAGATTCGGGAAGTCCCAGCGGAACCCTACGTTAGATCTTATCGCGCGTGCGCCTTTGATAACACCAAATCGAGAGTATCTCAAATAACATCGAGCTAGTAATACTAGAACACAAAGCCTTGTGACCATTTTTATCCTTGTTTATGTATTCTGAGGACCAATTATTGTCAATTGATGTCTTATTACTTATCCATCGAGCTGCTCCCTTTGAAAAATGACTATTACGGTTTCGAAGCTCACCGAAGATGACATCCCTGGTGCTATCGACGCAATTCAAGAGGCATTTGCGGACGATCCATATAACTTGTGGGTTTATAACGACCGGTCAAAGGTTAGAATATATATTAATTACCGTATTCTTGTTATGTCTCAAAACGTTGCATCATGCCTCCTTTCTCTCAAGCGCAGCCCCCATCTTTCGACGATTCCAGTGAACATGAAGGACAACAATTAAACTCTAGACAATCTACTGCCATTCAATTAGCTCTACTAAGTCATATATTACTTGCCTGTTTTCTTCTTCTCTAATGCAGATAACTGGGAAACTAACTTACGTGTTGAACGAAGCTTAACTTGAGACGGAACAGAGTATCACTTGGTATCCGTTGCAGATGGGGAATTCGAAACGCACTTTTCTATGTTGCTAAAGATGACAGTGCTGAAGATAAAGATAAAGTCCTCGGTATCGCCATGTGGATGCCCCCTCGGCCAGCCGGAAATAAAGAGACTTGGGCCGAATATCTCGAAGGATGGAGATTGTGGTTCCAGCAGGTTGGAATGAATCTTTGGTTTGGAAGAGGAGGCTTGAATGTTAAGGTATGCATCTTCATTTTCGTAATCTTTCTGTCTTGGGGTCTGGCTAGCCCAAATGGATGAACTTCTAAAAACTTGGTAGCTAAGCTATGGCGTTTTGGAATTGGCTGAACTATCACCAATATTCTTGAGTTACACCTGTCACTAGTTACCAATGATACGTGGTTTCTAGAAAGACCCTGGACATGCGGTTATACAGTACATTTGCCCTAGAAAATGTAGCTAACCAATAATAGCGGTATTATATATGGAAACAAAGGCAAGCAGAGGCTCAATCTGAGATCTGGACGGATCCTAATGGTTACTATTTCCTCAATATCATGGTTGTCAAGCCGGGACATCAAGGGAAAGGCATTGGAAAAATGTTGGCTGGAGAGGTGACCAGAATGGCTGACAAGGAAGGGAAAAGATGCTACCTCGAATCGAGCCGAGATGTCCCCAATATGAAAATCTACGAGGCCATGGGTTTCCATTTCGTAAAGCAGATGTCGTGTGAAGATGATGGCGACGTCTGCAAGCTCTACTGCATGGTCAGGGAACCCAGGCAATGAATCTTACGTCATATATATATAGGTCGAGACGAATTATAGGTAGATATATGTTAGGTGTTAGGTGGCACCGTAGTTGGACAAATACGTGTATCTCAGCAGTCAGTCACATCTAGCCTGTGGATATACTTATAGACGTATAGATGTTATCCTGTAACATTGTTTGTGGATCGATGGGCTTTAAAAAAAATGGCGTTGAAAGAACAAATGAGAATACTGATGACAATCCCAAAATTAACTCGAGATAAATTCTATTGGCTTATCATGCTTGGGGCGTACGTTGCGTCATTACTTAATCAAATTTGTTCCGTCTGAAAAATGCCGTCGGAGGTTAGTCCAGAGATACCGACCACCGAGAATCCTCCACTGTTGAGTTACGGGATGCCACTTGAACGCTTCACTATGATTAGAGGACGATCTATCGACTTTCACAATTTGGGTCAATCCTCTGTGAAATACGCCGTACGCTCTCTGAAGCTCGTTTTGCTAACGCCACAAAGCCGCTGAGAATTTCCCATGTTTCCGCACCTCTCGGAACTGCAGTCCGATACGGGATTACTACGGCTCTCTAGACCTATTAAAAGCCAAATATGGTTACGGTACCAAGAGAGATTCGATAAAGAAAGCTACATATACTGTTGAGAAAACACGAAAAGTGGATACGGGTCAAGGGAGGTTGAGTCCGTCCTAACCCGTCGGAAGCCATTGGCTGAGCCATTTTAAGCCCTGGAGCCCCCCCTGTCAACAATTTTTTTTCGCCTATCTGACGCTCTGGCAGCTGCCAGGAAGTGTGCCAGAGGAGCAGGTCAAAACCTTATCTAGCGTGCCTCGTTTCTAGCTGTGTAGTCATAAAGCAAGAACTAAGCTCTCAATTCTGATCTCAACCACTTTCAGGCCAACTAACGCCTGGCTATCACCCTCCGCACCTGGGAGTATGGTATTGTCGTCAACAACAATGATGAGGTTGTCTTCCCCGTCAATTGGCTTGAAGGCGGCTGCTGCCACTCGTCGAACCTTCGCAACGTCATCGGAACAAATTTCACGTGCCCGACAGACTGGACGACGCGCTGTACAAACCAACCGTCAATTCCAGCAGTCTTTCCGTCGGTCATATGCGGATGCCGCTCCAGCAAAGAAGCCTCGCAGGTTTCGATACTTTAGATATACGTGGCGATTGACCTATCTCTCGTTGATCGCGGGAACGGCTTATCTTGGGTATGGAGTGTACGAGGCTCGTCACCCTGAAGAACAATTCGAACCAGATCCAAGCAAGAAGAACCTCGTCATCCTAGGTTTGTATCTCTCTACTTTTCTTTCTCCATGAAGCAACCCTAATTATGACTTAGGGACCGGATGGGGGGCTGTTTCACTCCTGAAAAAACTCGACACAGAAAATTACAATGTCATCATTATATCTCCCCGAAACTATTTCCTCTTCACCCCTCTCTTACCATCATGCACCACTGGAACTGTCGAGCATCGCTCAATCATGGAACCTATAAGGGCTATTACAAGACAAAAGAAGGCCGCTGTCAAGTTCTATGAAGCAGAAGCGACCAAGATTGACCCAGAGCGCAAAGTTGTCACAATTGACGATAATTCTGAGATAAAGGGGGCTACAAATAAGAATGAGGTCTCCTATGATATGCTGGTTATGAGTGTCGGTGCCGAAAATGCCACTTTTGGTATTCCCGGTGTGAAGGAGCATTCTTGCTTCTTGAAGGAGATTGGTGATGCTCAGCAGATCCGAAAGAAGATTATGGATTGTGTAGAGACTGCAGCCTTCAAGGACCAATCCCCAGAAGAAGTTGAACGTCTACTCAACATGGTTGTCGTGGGAGGTGGTCCAACCGGTGTTGAATTTGCAGGTGAACTACAGGATTTCTTCGACCAAGATGTTAAGAAGTTAATTCCTGAAATCCGTGACAAGTTCCACGTTACCTTAATTGAAGCACTTCCGAATGTTCTACCTATGTTTTCAAAGCAGCTTATTGACTACACTGAATCCACTTTCAAGGAGGAAAAGATCACAATTAAGACAAAGACAGCAGTGAAAAAGGTGACAGATAAATATGTGGAAGCAGAAGTAACCGGACCTGATGGAAAGAAGACGATTGAGACATTTCCCTATGGCTTGCTTGTTTGGGCGACTGGAAATGCAGTCCGTGGGATAGTGAAGGATCTCATGAACCAGATTCCAGCGCAAAAAGATTCTCGACGAGGTCTTGCCGTCAATGAATACCTCGTGGTTCAAGGAGCGAAGGATATATGGGCCGTTGGCGACTGCGCTGTTGCTGGATATGCCCCGACTGCCCAAGTTGCTTCTCAAGAAGGTGCTTTCTTAGCTCGTCTCTTCAACACAATGGCTAAGACTGAAGCGATTGAGAAGCAGATCCAGGATCTTAGCTCATCTCTGAACCTTGCGCCTGGAAACAGCGCCGAAATTGCCAAGGAGATCGAGACCCATGAAAAACAGCTGAAAAGAATAAAGGATATCAAGCCTTTCCACTACACTCACCAAGGTTCTCTTGCATACATTGGTAGCGAGAGAGCAGTCGCTGATGTGAGCTGGTTGAACGGAAACTTTGCGACTGGTGGCGGCTTAACGTATCTGTTCTGGAGAAGTGCTTATTTGAGCATGTGCTTTAGCAGTAAGTTCAGCCTCCAATTTTCGATAAACCATGCTAACCCTCAAAGCTCGTAACCGAGTCCTTGTCGTTCTCGACTGGTTGAAGTCCAAAGCATTTGGACGTGATGTATCAAGAGAATAATATGGTTTGGACATATCTTTTAGAGCGGCCCTTCGATCTTGTCGTATCTTTTGCACACATTTACCTTAATAATGAACATTGGGATAAAAGGGGTCAACAAATATTTTTGGGGAGGAAAAAAAAAGTCGCGGAAACTACAAGACTTTATAAAACTAGCGCATTGTATATCGGTAACTCTCGGGATAAGTTCTAATACTGAATCCAGTTGCGGTTAATACATACGGCACTTGATCACGGGCCATTTTCCTTGAAGTTTTTGTCACATTAGCAATTATTATTTCAAATATAGTAGATCTGACACTATGCCTTAATTCTGTAGACTAGAAATTATAGACTNAAAAAGCGGCCGCCTTTAATTAAAGTTCGAAGCATCTCCTGATAGAAGAGAGTTAGTAGTGGAGGGTTACATTTCGGTGAGGCTTGGTTGTTACACCTTGGCATCCCGCTCGCTCGCATATCAAGCTTCAAAGTAGTAAGTTGTCACAAGATATTACAGTATCTGATATTATCCATGTAGCTGCTTTCTAGTATGTCACCTAGCACTTTTATCGGAAAGTTCGATCGTCAATCGCTAGGAAATTCCATATTACTGTAATTGGGAAATTTATCACGTTTGGATCTGAGTGACCGGGATCGGATTTCACCCAGTTCTAACTCTCCTCCTAGAGCATCTGTTATTTTGCGAATATTTTGTTCTTGAGATGGATTGTAACCATCGGACGATAATAATACGGGTTTTTGTTTCACGATATCTATGACTCTCTTTACAGAATGCGCTCCTCATTCCTTGTTTTTGATGTGTATCGATTACTCACGGCACTGCCACTCAACAGTGCCTCAATGTTTAAGCCTCATTTGCATCAGTGGTACTACCATGAATGTATCCTTAAGAGCCTCAAATAATACATAAATACGAGGATTGGCACGCTGTCAAGGTATCCAAGAAGGGTTATCTCGGTTTGGTTGAGCTGATAAACCGTCTATTCTGTTCCCTGTTTCTCAGGGGCGGACAGATACTCGTTCTACCTTTGCGCCTGAATTAAGATCCTTTCGTAAGATCATTGCATAGGTTGCTTAAATAAATCTTGCTGCTTAGCGACTCAAATCCTCAAGGTATTTTGGCCAAGAATATGTTAGCTGCTTTCTCTCGATTTGCTAGAAATGGTTCTCGCGCATCTTCATTGTCTAAGTATGCTATTGCTATGCGGCCCTTAAGGACTTAACCTGTGCTAATGCATCATTAGCTTGATGGATACATCAAGCCACAATCATTTCTTTAATCATATCCAGTTTACTTCAAACCCAGCAAACCCCCTAGAAACCTGGAGAAATCACAATCACAGACATGAGCGGATGGTTGCAGGAGCTGTCTACCGTGGAGCTGCAGTTCTCACGAGGGACGAGATGGAGCTAGATATTAACCAAGTACCTGGTGTTCATGGCATGATGGATTGTATTCCTGTTGCCGACAACGAGGAGTTTGTTGGGTGGAGAGCAAAGTGCAAGACCTGGCCGTTATGAAGTGAGGATTTATAGTTTGGCATAAAGACAAATTACGTGCTGTGCAAGTTAAGCTGCAGTATTAGTCCTAAAGAATGAAAGCAACCTCTTTATGAACAAATCATGCGGAAATTCGAGGATGAGCTAAGTTTGATTAGTAACGTAACACATTCTTCATATACACGTGACTCTGCATTTTGGTCGTTATGGCCATTGTGAAGATCCTGAAAGATTAGAGTCAAAAAGCAAAGATATGCGTGGCCTCTTCTGCCTGGATATCAAAATATCTAAGCGGCTGGAACATAGTCGAAACTGCTGGAGCTGGCTGGGGCAAATAATGACGCTAACCGAACTAGTAAGCTAAGCACCACAGTTGCCGCTCGTCATCTACATAGTGTTCAGGAACGACGCTTTGAGCTTCCTCCTCCACAATCTCAAACAACTTTTTTCATCAGATATTATCCGTACTCTGGTCTCTTGTGTAGAATCGGATAATCGATTCTAATCCTTATATATCACGCCGATACAGCCTGGCGTTATCGAATACTTCATTGAAGTTAATATCGGAGATTACAGATCTTCAGATCTCTCTCTATCAACATGTCTGCAGAACCAGATCATGTCGAGCATAAGTCGAAAGTGAACCTTCAGTAAATATACCCTTCATCATTCTACAGCTTCTAAGAGCCATACTAACAATAGTCTTGCAGCGATGCTTCCGGTGCTGAGCACAAAAAGGTAAGAAGATTGCGTCACAACATGCCTAGCCGCTAGGTCTGATATTAACAATACCCATAGGAAGATGACACGGCAACTGCCATCCTCAAGAAGAAGAAGAAGCCAAATTCTCTAATGTAAATCTTCTGTGGTAGCTTTATTGCAGAGCTAAGTACTGACAACTGTGTCAATAGGGTCACTGATGCCGTAAACGATGATAACTCCGTCATTGCGCTCTCAAATAACACTATGGAGACACTCCAACTTTTCCGTGGCGATACAGTTCTTGTCAAGGGCAAAAAGCGGAAGGATACTGTTCTTATTGTTCTCGCTGATGATGACTTGGATGATGGAAGTGCGCGTATCAACCGTGTCGTAAGACATAACCTCCGAGTCAAACATGGCGACATGATTACTGTCCACGCCTGTCCTGATATCAAATATGTAAGTGTATAATTTATGCTTTTATTCTTTATTACCATACTAATATCCACATAGGCCAAGCGCATTGCAGTCCTTCCTATTGCCGACACTGTTGAAGGACTTACTGGTTCCTTATTTGACGTTTTCCTTGCTCCATATTTCCGCGAAGCCTACCGGCCTGTTCGACAGGGCGATTTATTCACAGTCCGCGGTGGTATGAGACAAGTAGAATTCAAGGTTGTTGAGGTTGACCCTCCAGAGTATGGAATCGTTGCTCAAGATACCGTTATTCACTGTGAAGGCGAACCGATTCAACGTGAAGACGAGGAAGGAAATTTGAATGAAGTTGGATACGATGACATTGGAGGTTGCAGAAAACAGATGGCGCAGATTCGAGAGATGGTTGAGCTTCCTTTGAGACATCCTCAACTTTTCAAATCGATCGGTATCAAGCCCCCCAGAGGAGTTCTCATGTTTGGTCCCCCTGGTACCGGTAAGACTTTAATGGCTCGAGCCGTAGCAAACGAAACCGGTGCCTTCTTCTTCTTGATCAACGGTCCGGAAATCATGTCGAAGATGGCTGGTGAATCAGAGTCGAACCTCCGAAAAGCTTTCGAAGAGGCGGAGAAAAACTCCCCTGCCATTATCTTCATCGACGAAATCGATTCCATTGCCCCCAAACGTGATAAGACAAACGGAGAAGTGGAGCGTCGTGTGGTTTCGCAACTTCTTACCTTGATGGATGGCATGAAGGCTCGATCAAACGTTGTTGTTATGGCTGCTACAAACAGACCAAACTCCATCGACCCGGCTCTTCGTCGTTTCGGTCGTTTCGATCGTGAAGTTGATATCGGCATTCCTGACCCAACTGGCCGTCTTGAAATCCTTCAAATCCATACCAAGAACATGAAGTTGGGTGAAGACGTTGATCTCGAACAGATCGCTTCAGAAACTCACGGTTATGTCGGTTCTGATATTGCAGCTCTCTGCTCAGAGGCTGCTATGCAACAAATCCGTGAAAAGATGGATCTTATTGATCTTGACGAGGACACTATTGATGCTGAGGTTCTTGACTCTCTGGGAGTAACAATGGAGAACTTCCGCTTTGCTCTTGGTGTCTCGAATCCATCTGCTCTTCGTGAAGTTGCAGTTGTTGAGGTGCCCAACGTCCGCTGGGATGATATTGGAGGATTGGAGGATGTCAAGCGTGAACTCATCGAGAGTGTTCAATATCCAGTTGATCATCCAGAGAAGTTCCTCAAGTTCGGCCTTTCTCCATCTCGTGGAGTACTTTTCTATGGTCCACCGGGTACCGGTAAAACTTTGCTTGCCAAGGCTGTTGCCAACGAATGTTCTGCCAACTTCATCTCTGTTAAAGGTCCTGAGTTGTTGAGCATGTGGTTTGGTGAGTCTGAAAGTAACATTCGAGATATTTTCGACAAGGCTCGAGCTGCTGCGCCTTGCGTGGTGTTTTTGGATGAGTTAGATTCGATTGCGAAATCACGTGGTGGATCAGTTGGTGATGCTGGTGGTGCATCAGACAGAGTTGTCAACCAGCTCTTAACTGGTAAGTTTATGCCTATGGAGGTGATCCTGGAAGCGAATGCTAACATTATCTAGAAATGGATGGCATGACATCGAAGAAGAACGTTTTCGTCATTGGTGCTACGAACAGACCTGAGCAACTTGATAACGCTCTTTGCAGACCTGGTCGTCTCGATACTCTCGTATATGTACCGTTGCCAAATGAGGACTCTCGTGCTGGAATCCTCAAGGCGCAACTTAGAAAGACACCTGTTGCTCCGGACGTCGATCTCAAATACATCGCTTCTCGCACTCATGGTTTCTCTGGTGCTGACTTGGGATTCATTACACAACGTGCTGTCAAGCTTGCGATCAAAGAGTCGATTTCCATAGACATTGAAAAACGCAGGGCACGTGAGGCTGCCGGTGAAGATGTTGATATGGATGTCGAGGAAGAAGATCCTGTTCCAATGCTTACCAAGCGTCACTTTGAGGAGGCTATGTCTTCAGCGAGACGTTCCGTCTCCGATGTTGAAATACGCCGCTATGAGGCTTTCGCTCAAAGCATGAAGAGTGCTGGACCTGGCGCCTTCTTCAGGTTCCCCGAGGCAAGCGAGGTAGCTCAGAATGCCAGTGGTGAAAGTGGTGGATTTGGAGATGCTGGTAATGATGACAGTCTCTATGACTAAACTCTGTAATCTAATTTCCTTTTACGCATGAGGATTGCATGTCGGGGAGGTGGCTGCCATACTGGACTTGATTTAGAGTCAGAAGTTCTCGTCTGATGGCGATGGATCCTTGACTATGCGTTGCTGGTATGGGAAATTTGGGCATGGGGAGGTGATATTAAGACGGCTTTTCTAACTGCCATAGCTCCATTATAGATTGTTCAATATGTTTTTTTGATTCAATAATTGAGTGCTATATTACTAGGATGTTTGAATCTAGACGCCTGTATCCCAAATTAAATATCGATCTATCCTTTCTACAACCATGAATCTGGGGAATACTTGTGCTGTAAGGACTATTAGAGTCCCACCTGGTTCGTTTTATCGTTCCGTCTAGTATCATCGCACAGCAGATTCCTATATACCCTTCCCTCTCATTGTACACATAACTCCGCGGGCTCGTCTATATCCAGTCCGTTCATTCGACAATCTCGCAAACTTGTTCCAAACACTCTCTTGTAATCCTCACACCCTCCTCCACGACATTCTTCGGTAATGCCAACTTCCCTTCTCCACCTCCTCCACCCCCACTACCATTACTATTGCTTTTCCCCGTCGCATCTCCAATCTCTGCGGCCTCCTTCTCTCTTGACTCTTCTGTATCCCGTCTTACATCCGCC
This sequence comes from Scytalidium lignicola, assembly GCA_002812745.2. NCBI lineage: Eukaryota > Fungi > Ascomycota > Leotiomycetes > Scytalidium > Scytalidium lignicola. The sequence continues at coordinate 29,425 of NCSJ02000148.1, forward strand.
AATACCCTCTCCATCAATGTAGGAAATGTAGTGCATTGGCCAGAACGTAGTAGTTCCAGGGCATGATCTTGGATCAAGGTCGGCCAGTTTGTAGGGTTTGCGTTAAGAGCGTGTAGGAGTGTTTCTTGGATTCTATAAGGGTGAAACCCAGTCAATTCGTTTCTTGTCTATCTAAATTGCATCTTCTACTTTTGTTTCGGTGGGAAACAAGGCTCGAGGGTACAGTATGGCGTGTATTAAGAAAGGGAAGATTTGGTGATACATACTTTGCCACATGGCCTTCTCGTAGGAGCACCGTATTTATCTGGGATCGCAGATCTGGGTCTTGGGTCGTAGTTGAATATGTTGATACGGCTTTGGGAACACGGACGGTGGTGGTGGGGTCTGAGGCCATGGCGGCTGAAGAGATGTTGGAGGGCAGAGAATATATGAAAGTCTTGCCGTTTACTCTGCTTCAATTGCACGCCAACGAAGCTTCTACCATTGGGTTTTGCACACAGTTATGTTGATATTGGTGTTATAGAGATGGAGGGAATATAAACTTTGTGAAATTTTGCCTTCTGTGCTGACTTCGTGCTATTGTTTAGGTTTTTGGTGAGGATCTTGTAGATCAGCAAGGCTGGCACGGGAAGGCTGCGGTTGTTGCCTCACGCAGGGGATTGGTAACCCTGTAGCGCCTAAGGCACCTGTGTCTGTCTGTTTCTAAGCGCTGTCTTGCAAAGCCGTCTCATAATAATTACCCAACGTCATCTTGTACAGAACTTGATACATAGAGTAGAAAGCTCGAGAGTCTTGACTACATCATGTCCAAGTTGCTGTAGAAAGTTCCAGTGCAGAAGTGCAAAGATGCAGAGTGCAAGGCTGCGCTCTCTCCATGTCCAATGAGCTAAATGATTAATTGATCTTTTCAGCTCATATACATCCTCTACCTGGAAGAAAATATCATCCCCTCACATTATCACAAGCTAAAGTTTCTTTATGGAGTACAGTAACATGCACAAAGGAGCTGTAATACTCCGGATTCCTCGGAGACAAGCAGACAAGAGTGAGAGGCAAGAGCAACATGTACCGGTACTCCCGTACCTGTCACTGCCAGGCCCAAGCGCCGGCCCGCCAATGGAGGCTCCAGCAGGCTTAGCGACCCCAGACCCTGAAACAAGCTGAGGGTTTCAAGGGACCTTCTGTGTGAATACTCCAACGCGAAACATCCACGACTATTGGTTCCTTAAGAAACATCAGCTTTGATGAAGCACATTCCATGGCTGATTGCCATGCCCATCAGGTCTTTGTAAGGAGATACACTGCATGTCAGCTGTAACAGACCAATATTGAGGCGTTCGCCCGCTCTCCCGACAAGAAGAATGTTCAATATTAGGTAGGCTGGTAGGTTCGTCACCCCAGGGAAAGGGCTCGCCAGTTCTGTTCTCCTGGAGGTCTTTGTTTCTTTCTTAGTTCTCTATATAGTTTCGCTCTTTCCTTTCGGTTCTATTTCCTTGATCTACAAAGGGACTTGGGGCGCGCAAACGGTCATTATCCTTTGTTCTCCATTTCGTGGATCTTGCTGGTCAAACGGATCCTGTGTGGAAGACGATGCGCACACAGCGCTGACAGAATCCCTTACTTTTATTCTGGCCAAGTCCACCGTTTGAATCTCCAACAGTTTGGTTAGCCTGTGGTCAAAGCAAAAGTTGCGACCCTTGAGCCGATTTGATCCAGTAGGACGACGTCTCAAACGATGCGCGTTTGACCAATTGAACGTATGACGGGTATCTCAGCCTAGGGCGTCATTGCAGACATCTCCTCTCTACAGGCGTCCAGACTCTCATCTACAACATCGCGAATCCACCCGCAGGCCGGCTTAAGGCGATTTGCAATACATATCTATTTTTTTAGAGAACATCTGCAAGCCGTGCTGGCATCATGGGCTTCAGAAAGCGGCGGGAACGCTACTCCCTCTTCTTCAGCCTACCCTTCCTTTTCCCTCTGGCGGATGCCTTATCACTAGCCAACTTCCAAGAGATAACCTCGAATAAAATACCACTGGCTTGCCAACTTGCATACGACGCCCAAATACCAACATGCCAAGTCAGTGATTTCAAGGAAGGATGTTCACGAGGTTGTGAAGAAGCTCTGGCCAGCATTGCAAACTTCGTCAGTATTGCATGTGCGGGGACCTCGGTCAAGTCAAAAACATTACTTGGGATAGTGCAGGATGGGGGAATAATTGAGGCTCTCTGTGGTACGTCTAGCCAAGCTACGACCGCAGCAATGACAACCACAACGACTTCCTCGCGGCAAGTCACCAGTGCTGCATCTACCTCCAAGTCCACGAGTTCATCTATCGTGGTGGTAACTACGACAACCCAGACCACAACCACGACTTCTGCTGTCCCAGTCTCGTCAACTATCCTTTCACAAACATCCACAACCTCTACGAGCTCCACCATATCCACCGTAATTGCCTCGACTACCACCTCTGCTCCTGATTCTGTAAACGCCGGAGGCGCAGTCGTAGATACAACCTCCTCGACAAGCACCACATCCAAGGCAGCCTCATCGACACATACACAAACTAATCAGAACGGTGCTGGTAATGGAGATCCGTTTGATGTTGATATTGCCAGTGAAAACGGTGCCGACAGGATGCTACAGGCTTCGAAAATATCTTCACTGGTAGCTGTAGCGTTCACGATTCTCCTCCTCACGTGGTAATATCAATTGTTCTTTGGGAAGAGTGGACGGACGATAAACAAATGCATGGAAATGATAATAATGGTAATATATGAATGTGTTTTGGGGTGATATTATATAAATGAAACTGCTCAGGTAGCGAAGAGGCTAAAATGAATTTCGAAGAATGGCATAGGAATGCGGCGCTGTGGGATGGGACACTGTGGAACTCGGTGTCTTTATTTTATTCTTGTAAGATGAGTTGCGTTGTGGTGCAAGTCTGTACTATGAATGAATGATAGGCGAAGGCAGATAGTCATAGGGGGTTAGCTTCACATAGGCATTGTATGTGGGTGTAGATTTCGTTGCACTTCATGGCAGGTTGGAGATGCTCAATAGGAGCTCACTTTATGTCTCACATTACTTTCATAGGTCAAGGAAACAAAATGTAACTCTATATTCTTTTAAGGAAACACTTCAAATACTCTTGTTTAACAGATGCTAGAAAGGGGTATATCAAAAACTCCAGACCGCCCCAAATGCCAATAACCAAATAACCTGCCAAAAGTTTACACATTCCGGAGTTCCAACACTGCCCCTTAATCATGTCCCTAATATCTCGAACTGGCCCTCCTTGAATGCCGTCTCGGCTCTTGATAATCATCGCTGTAAGTCTGGCTTCGCCCACCATCATGATATTCCAAATATCTCATCCGCTGGCCATCATCGTCATCATAGGTCGAATAATGTGACCCTCTCGAGCCATCATCAGAATAGTCGTACCGTTTTCTGCCCTGGCCAACTTCACTTCTATCTCTACGATAATCCCTCTCATAATAATGCTGCCTGTCGTCTACGGCATGGTCATGGTTATCATAGTCGTAGCTATGACCGTATCCATTCGTCGATCTTGGCGTCTCATAATAATCGTCATAGAACCCTTGCCTCCTTTTCCGATGACCAGAAACCGACGTTGATCTATTACTTCGACTTCCGCTCCCGCTATCGCTAGAGCCGTACTGGCGGTGACTATGACCGTGATCGCGACTCTGGCTTCTGTTTATGTTCTTAGGAGACTTGTGCTGTTTCTTCGCATGCTTCAACTCCCAGTCCTCGTGCTCGCCATAAAGGATCCCTTTAGGCCAGAAGTGGTGGGCGCATAGGAAGACCCCGAGGATTTCCACCACATGGACGATAGCGTCTGCTTCTACCATTCTTGCTCTCAGGAATGTTTGATTTTCCAATGGAAAGGAAAGAAATAGAGAACCTCAGGATGAAATTGATAAGATCTCTGATACGTATAGATAGGAGCCTTTGGCAAGTCGGTCAGGAAGTCGGAGACGAGCCCCGATTGGCCAATCTCCTTGGATTTATGACAACGCCGATGTTTTGATTTTCAGAAATAGGCAATACCTCTTAAGTCTTGAGATATTGAAGAAGTAGAATTATAATAGATGCTTAACCGTGATGCGATGGAGAAAGTGAAACGGGTACAGACCGTATCAACACATAGCAATCGTGTAACTAACACTGGAGCAAAAGAGTGCGATTGAACAAGCACTTTATACGCCAAGCCTTTAGAAGCAGATCCCCCCACGAACCACCCATGCGCCAAATATGCAGCCTAATTAGTTAATTATTACACGGCTGCAATCTTCCTGGGGCAGTTCGTTCGTTCGTTGGCCCTGCAACCGGGGGTTGTGAGCAAGGAGGGCGTGGTTTGTGAGCCGAAGTGTCGGAGCGGCACGTATTATTAGTGGTCTTCAGCATAGCCTCACCTATAATCTGAACGAGTTGAATATTGGCTGTGCCACCGAACACGTCGCTGTGGTCGAGAGACGGAATGCCCGGAAAAGTAGAGAAGGATCTGGAGAACCATTGGTAGTCCAGGCTGCGAACGTCGTCCGATTCGGAATCTTTGAACAACGAAACATTGCGATTCTGCCTCGAATCTTCCGAGGGGAATTGTGCTTGTGTGCTTGTGTGCTCTGTGATAATATGGATTCCGTAGTTTAACTGAAATCACTCACTCGACTTCTCTGTTCCCCATGCGATCAGCCGAACTTCCGGAACTAGCCACCCAGGATCAGCCTTCTTTATCTCTGCGAGTGTTTGCTTGATATGTGCCTCCTGAATGTTGAGATTTGGAGTAGGAAGATTGAAGTCGGTGAGACCGCTTTTTGCCATCTCATAATTGAGCTTCTCTGCGGGATCTAGGAGATCAAATACAATGTCCAAGCTACGCAGTCGTCGAAATACCCTTAATCCAGACTTGCCTTGCATCCAGGTTCGCTGTCCTTCATCTTGCCACATGGCCCACCAGGCGTTGCAATCAATAACCAGGACTCTGGCATTCCGAATCCCAGTAGGTACGCTCTGGGACCATATACCCCAAGGCCAGATCCTTTCGACAAATATCCTATCTCTCAATGGGTCGAAATAATCAAGCGGAAACGATATATCTTCATGCTTCGGCCTAAAAAGTGGTTGGTAGCTGCTAAGTACTATAACCCGAGATTCACAGCATGTCCGAAGGAGATGAGATATTGTTTTCCTAGAGTATTTTGTTCCTTTTGTGGTGCAACGCATAGTCTGAACGAATTCGCCTTCAGAAGTAAAAGATCCAAGTCTATCGAAGTTATTTTCTTGATGCTCGTCATTCATGATTGATATTACGGGAAGAAGGCGAGGCCTGGGGAGAGCTCGGCGCCATATCATCCTCCGTAACTCTGATGGTAGCTGAGGAAAATGTGTAAAAGCTGGCATACGAGTGTGATCCGCCATGATGGGCTGTTACAGGCGGATTGTCACCACTTGGAAATCTTGATATAGATTGTAAACCAAGTAGCAAGTTAAAAGGTTGTTTGCAGTATGCCATTGATTGCTTCCAATCAACTCCTCGTACGCCGTACAACCCTTTAAAAAATTCCAGAGCTATCATATGTACAAAATAGAAATTTATGAAAGAAATGAGTGCAAGTTAGCCAAAAGAGATACGACTTGAGTGGGAACCTCCGTCATAGGGCCAGACTCCCCGCCTTCTTCGATAGCATTCGGAGATTAATAAATCCGTTCCAGCTCAACAAAAGGGAATAATCACCGACCAAATTGTCAACACTGTAGATTTATATAACCTAATTATTGTTTAAAATTGTTTGTAATTGTTCGGCATCCCAGCGGTCACAATGGATCAGCAGGATGCTACAAGGTCACGGCCTGGACCCAAACCACTCCGTTCGAGCTCCCCTAAAACACAATACCTCATCCTCTACAATTTCGTGTCGTCGTTACTATGGTTTATTGTGCTAGGCCGAGTGGTGATGTTGGTTCCGCTCGTGGGGTTTAAAAATGTATATGGAGGAGTTGGAGAATTCACAAAATGGACACAGACACTGGCATTAATGGAGGTGATACATTCTGCAGTCGGTACGAATCTAGCTCGAGCAATTTGCCTCCAACGTCTTGAAAGGTATAATAGAGCTAATTTAAACCAAACTTAGGCATTGTGAGAGCCCCGATAAGCACCACCTTGATGCAAGTATCGAGTCGAATCCTCCTTGTCTGGGGTATTGTGGACCAATTTCCTTACCTCGCCCAAAGCCCCGGCTATTCGAGCATGCTCATTGCCTGGAGTATCACTGAGGTGATCCGGTACTCGTTCTTCGTGTTGACTTTGAGTGGCTTCTCGCCTGCCATAAGCACCTGGTTACGGTATAACACTTTCTTCGTTTTGTATCCGTTGGGCATCAGCAGCGAGTGCTGGATGATTTATAAGGCCATCAAGCCAGCCAGCAAATTAAGAGAGGAATATGCTTGGGCGTTGTATGCGATTCTGGCAATTTATATCCCTGGTACGTATTTTCAAGCATGTTTGCGAGTCAATACTAACTCAATAGGATCGTATATACTTTATACACACATGATGGCCCAGAGGAGGAAGGTTATGCGCGGAAAGAGAAGACAAGATTAAATATCCAGTTGTGATGTGCAGGAATAAAGCATGCATTTGATGATATCAAACTATGTTCGAGGGAAATCAAGAGCTTAATGGCCGGATGGGAAGAAAATAGAGGACAACATTATGTGCAACAAGAGGAAATAATAGATTATATCATTACTTCACAAACAGTGTCCTTCCTCATATTCATTCCTCATTTTGTTGTAGAATATTTTGGCCGAGTAGGATTAATAGTATTTCGTTTGAAAGCTGGTGTTCAGATATCATAGTTGGTATTGTGAGTATGACATGTCCATATTGAGCTTGAAAGGGTTGATGAATAGATTTGCCTCAGCGCAAGAGATATTTCAAGCTTGCCATACACTCCATAATCATGTAAGGCAGTAATATTGATTGAACAAATAATCAATATACAGGTCGGTAGAAATAAAATAAGACCTTTGCCCGGATTCTCATAGAAGAATCCATACAACTTTTCACTTCATAGGAAGGATATCAAAGATGAGTGCGTCTGCCTCAAGGGTCATAACCATTAGCATTCTATAAATTCTTCATTATATCATTAACAGCTTTAGCTGCGTATTTCTTCCTCTCTTCCTCTGGCATACTCGTACCCATGTCTACTGAAGTTAGTTATATCCACAGATGTCAAGGTCGAACCTACCTCTCACGGCCTGGAGTTTCAGCATCATAGCTTGCAGCTGTTCAACTTCCTCATCGTCACCATCTTTCTTGTCGCCTTCTTCGTCTTCATTTTCAGAGGCTTCGTAAAGCGCGCGCTTCATTCCGAAAATCTCCATCTCCATCTCAGTTGATTCAAGCCCTAAAAAGTTCCTGTCTAGCCTTTCATCTCCATCATCGATATCAAGGCTCTCAAAATCATCAATTCCTTCAAATGAATCGAGATCATCACCATCCCACTCATTTGCTTCCAGAGCCTCCTTCAGTCTCTCAAGACCCATAGGCTCTAAGCTGTACGTCAGAGACCATTTCTAAGACAGCATAACAGAGGATGAGACTATAACCTACCAGAGAACTCATTTCGACCTTTAGCTTCAAAGTCAACAAACTCAAACCCAAAGTCCTGACAGAAGTCATCCCATTCCTCGAAGCTCTTTTCTAAGTAAGGCGTCGTCGACTGTGACATAGCAACAGCTAAGCAGACACCATCCCAAGAGTATCCACAACCTTCCTTGACAACCTCAGACACATTTTCAAGTAGAATCTTTACATCATCAAGTCCCTTCTCATTAACCGGTCTTCGGAAGCATACGACAAAAGCCCCAAGTGCCTTCAATACATCTTGAGCTTCAGGCGCCAAGAAGTCCGCAGCCCAAGCCTTCGGATCCGAAATCTCATCTAACCAGATGGGAATCGTAGCTTTATAGTAAGTTGTCTCAATAGGCCAGTCATGCGTCGTGCCCGCTATATTCTCTGATGCGAGAGTTGGGGTGCCGCCGGTCAACCCTGCCTTACTATATCAGACCGAGTGGGGTTTCATGAGTTTTTTTACTTTTCAAGGATTTTTATCACCTTTGACGAGGTCAAGGAGACCCGAGTCAGGATACCCAACCGCTAATATACGTCGAGGATGGCTAATTTCCATCTTCTTGTTGCTATCTTATTTGATAAGAGAGGGATGAGAGGAAAGTTTTGAAGGCTTTGAAAAGTTGAGATGGAAAGCACAAAAGGTTCACGTGATTACATAACAATCACTCAGCGAAAGCTTCCAACAACTAAGCATATCGCCATTGTAAAAAACGAGGCGCTATACAACATGTCTACAAAATTTCGGCCACTATTAGATTGAATAAAAAAAAATAACATTTTTTAGCGTTATTTTTTTGTGGTATCTGTTTCGCGAGACGCAAAAGAGTCTGAGATCCAGCCAAGTTACGTAGCCTGGGTACATTCCCATCAATTTTTACCTCGAACGCCAATAACAAAACCAAAAAAAGCCATAATCAACATTACTCAACCATCGTCGATACCTCAGCCTCTTCCTCGAACGTTTGCTCTTGCCCTGCTGACTGTAGCCCTTCCTCTAGCCAATCCAACACCCCTTCCTTTAACACCTCTACTTCTAAACATCGGAGCATTCCTACAGTAGAGTAACGAATTAGTCTTAGGTTCTTATATCTTACTGGCAAAGGTCAAGATTTATAGAGAGCAGAATTATGTGTATATATATCTCTCCCTCTCCTAAAGAACTCCACAAACCTTAACATATCTGGTACGATGAAAAATCGCACATGAGAGCCCCGGATATAGACTTGGTCTAGATGGCTGACACGACCATCGCGAGCCGTGACGGTGATATCTTTAAGTTGGACGTTCATATTATCTTCGGCTGTAAAAAATTCAAAAAATATCAGCACATTCTCTTTATATAGATAAAGATTTGTGAACCTATACGGACCTTCGAGGAGCTTGCCGCGGTACACCTGGCCAGAGGTGATCTCGAGCGTGACAACATGACCCTACAAAGAAAGNAAAAAAAAGAGCTACGTCAGCCGTGGTTTCGAGCAAGCTTCCAGCACAACTCTGAAAAGAGCGGAGCGGGGGTTGGTGGGACGTGGGAAATACGCACCTGCGCCTCGTTCAGCAGCTTAATCGGTATGCCAATAGTGCTCGTCATTATGCCTAATTATAATCTCGAACACTTTGTTTCTTCTACGCGCCGGGAATGGTCGTCTTTCCTCCGTAAAGCTGTCGTGGGGTTGAGGTAGAGATTTTGGTGGGATTGAGATGCTAACTTGTCGACGAGATGCGAACTTGTCGAAAGAGGCACGCGCTAGTGATTTTGAAGCTCTTCTTTCGCTAGAAGCTCTTAGCTTCAAAAACCTACCTCAAATTCGACGGCCTCATCAAAAGTGTCATTCAGTTTGGAGGGACTCCTATGCTTCGGTAGCAAAGGAGTTTTATGGAATCGTTTAGTATGAATAACTTTAATATTTCAGGGACTTTTAATGTTTTTCGTCTTTTGACTCGACCGACACTTTGTTTACCACAATGCACTATCTCGACTTTTAACCATCTTCCAATACCTTTGAATGAGGTTTTTGGAAAGAATAAAATTGTCGATATTAGAGCGGTTGTCCTCGACAAGGACAACTGTTTTGCATATCCAAAATCCAACGTTGTCTATGAACCTTATAAGGTGTGTTCATTTTCTTTTCATCGACTCTCTATTACAGTATGAATTTGGGTCCGAAATATATAGGAAATAAAGCTACCATTGGCTAATGTTCACTGGTGGTATTGTTTATTTATTTTGTGATGTTTCTCTTATGTTCTTTTTACTGTGCAAATCACGTTCTCACACTTATTTCAGGATCATTTCAAAGGGCTTAGGGAAGCTTATCCAGGGGCAAAGCTCCTAATTGTCTCTAATACAGCAGGAGCGCTCTCTGTAGACCCTACAGGAAAGCTTGCAGCCGAACTTGAAAAGTCAACAGGGGTAACGGTATTATCACATGCAACGAAGAAGCCTGGCTGTAGTTCTGAGATCATGGAATACTTCCGCAAGCACCCGGAAACAGGAGTCACGAGACCAGATCAGATTGCTGTGGTGGGAGACCGGTTGACAACCGATGTAATGATGGCAAATATGATGGGAAGTTATGCAGTTTTTGTTAAGGATGGTGTTGTGCCTCCTGGTGTTGTAAGTTGTCTCGCGAAGTAAATAAAGTAAAACAAAACTAACAGTTATATTTTCNTTTTTTCTTTAGCTGGGTAGGCTTGAGCAGAGATTTGCATCATTTTTGCTGAAACGGGGATATGAGGCCCCTGACCCTCAAAGTCCGTTCGAGAAGTAAGGATTCCTAGTATAGCCGATGGCAGATCATAGCAACATTACTATGAGTATCTATTGGACATCGAACGGGGAGATTGAAGCTATATTATTGTACTTTGCCACGACATACCGTTCGTAATCGCAAAGACATCAACTTGGGCGATAACGATGGTGGAATAGGTCTATCATCTCATTTAAGGAATAAACAACCTAGAAGGGAATGAAATATGAGATATGGACCTTCGGGGAAACAAACACGTTTGAAGTATATATAGATATAGATATTCGTGTGGGAGAATAGCTATGCTGATTCAGGGCTTACTCATTGAAGCTCTTCAGAGAGAGAGAGAGATAGCAAATGTCTTAGCTAGAAAACTGTAAACATACCGGTAGTACGGTATCATTTGTACAGTATGAGTAAGGATTCTAAAAAAAGATGCTGCTGTTTTGAATCGCTGGTGGCGTAGTCGATTCGTTTCAGCGTATTGCAATGCTTTGTTCTATTATGCATCTGTTCTTTGTGTTTGCCAAACTTGATAATTCTGATACAGGAGTGGCATGTTGACAAAGCGAAGATTTGCTGAACGCTCTATGGTCTCAACCCTGCCGATGATCCCTGGGCAGCACAGGCCGTTTGGATTCCGAGTTATGAATAGAAAGAACGACGAGATTAACCGAGCCCAGAGCCGACGCATTGAACGATAACCAGATCTGAAGCGCTTTAAACACTGGTAGCGCTCATGCTAACACTCCACAACAGCCTCAGATTTCTCTCGTGCGACCAGAATATCTCAGGTGGTCGGTCAATCAACCAGCGATGATCAGTCGCACTGTTTCGGCGTATTGCAGTGTATTTAAATCGAGGATACATTTGAACAATGATGCTATGATAGGCATTGTGTCCAACCGTGTGAGACAGACCCAACGTCGAACTTGTATGCGTACGGCACTACCGTACTGTACTGCAGCGAGTGCAGCTGCTTGTAACCGCAGTAGTGGAGAGAAAGATGGTCGCTAGAAACTTCCTTTCATCCAGCGGGGCATGTACCGGAGAAGAATGTCTCGGCGGATGGTGAGTTAGGAAGGCAACAGGGGACGTTGGGCTGCAGAAGTTCTATTTTGCAAGTTTGGTTTTCTGGAACACCCAAAGTTCGACCCGGAAAAATCCACCGTAATCCCAAGTGACGAACACCAAGCTTTCCCCAGCAAACCCATTTTCCATACGATGTACCAAGTATAGTACGGTATGTACAGCACAGCACCGTACTCATGCTGGAATTCCCATGTTTCCAGTGATGGCGGGGTTGTGCAGGATGTGCCGAAGACGGGACTGAGAAAAGGTTGGCGTCGACGATGGAGTCATCACCAGGTCATGGGTAGGCACGGGATCCCAGCGAGCCATTCACCCACCTTTTTCTCCCCCCCGTACCTGTTCCGTGGGCCATGCAGCCATGGTGGCTCGTTTTGGGATGCATGATGATCCCAGGGCCGAAGTCCAACAGGCAATCCGTGCACCAGAAAGCCCCTAACGACAGTGCAAGGCTGCTTGTTGGTGGCTCTTGGTGGGCTTGGCTTGGTTTGACTTCCACTACAGGTCTTTTTGCCGTGTGGTTTCAGACGCCTTCAAGCGGAAGTTAGGGTGAACTGGCTAGATAAGCCTTCCGAGTACGGATCCGTACAGTATGTCCTGTGTAAGCTCTCTTTCTCTCTCCTGTGGTATGCTGCGGAGGCTTCTCTGCTCAAGCNNCAAAAAAAAAAAAAAGGCGCACACACTTAGATCAACAAGTTGATGGACACGTACAGTAATTACCTCGAGCCTTCACCGACTGACATAGTATGTAATTGCTGCTCCGAGCTTCCGTGGAGTACTGTAGCACCTGTTGAGAGAAGGATTGTCTCTGCCCCTTTCCGGAAGTACACCCTACCGCAGCATTTTGCATTGTTTGGTGTTGTGGGCCGGGTCTGACAACTTCAGCGCGTTCCTGACTAAGGGGTTGGGGCTAGTCCACATGCGGCTAACGCGCATGGCACTGCCCTGAGCCCGTCCGACGTTGGTCCAGTCGCTGGCCAGTGTGCGTGAAGCTGATGCAGGTACCAGCCGCTGGAGCACTTGAACGCGGTCCAATGCCCCCGTCGGAACATGCTCTCGTTGCTCTTCTGCTCCCCTCGACACATGACCAGTCAAAACTGGTGAGCACGTAAAAACAAATGCTTTTGGGGGCGAGAATGATGACTCTGACGGCTGCTGGATGCTCGACGGGCGCGATGCCTGCTCACACCGAGGGTTGGCCATTGGCTCTCCCAGGCGGCAAGTCATAGCGGATGTGTCGGCGACGTGGTGGATTTCCCTTCTCGTAGGTGCCTGACTGTGTCCTGTGTCCTCCAAGTATCGACACCAACAACGGGGATAGCCGGATTATTGGCCTCGCAGTACAGTACAGTACTGTAAAAGTCGAGTAGCATGCTACCTCCGTAGGTGAAGAGGCTGCGGGAGGCCAGAAGATTTGGGGACCAGCGCTCCACACCATCTAGCACAACAGCTCTGGAGAAGAAAGAGAGGATGAAAAAAAAATAGAAAATAGAAACACTTGCAGATACCAATCGGCCGCGATTGGCTTGTGGCACTAGGTCAACTGCGGGTTGGCGTTTTGGGTGCGAGCAAAGAGCCGTCCAAACCAAACTGCAGCAGACCCCCTGGGTCTCACGTCCTGGATGTGCGGCGGTTGAAGTCGCTGGGAGAGGCGCTGGGCAGCCGCCATCCTGGATGTGGTAGGTCGCGATCTGCGTCGTCTCAGGGGGCACGATGTTCTGTCCACAACACAGCAGACCAGCTTTTGGGGGCTTGTCAGAGGACAGGAGGAGGCAAAGAGCTTTGCCCCAAGTGGTGCGTGCGTGTGTATGTATGCCAGTCGAACCATGCAGCATCACGCGTGAAGAAGGCCAAGCACAAGCAACGAGTAAGTTGCCTCTGCTGGCCAAAGCCAGGTTCCCCTTTTGCTTGCCCGACCGCGGCTGGACGGTGGTGTCGTGGGTGTCTCCCTCCGAAGGTGCAAGTGCTACAACTGCGGGTTGCAAACAAGAGTCAGCCGTGGCCTTGGCTCGAGGTTGGGGGCAGCAAGGGCAGAGAGAGAACTGGCCCAACTCACACCCCCCCAGCTAGCCGATCTAGGCTCTCACTCGTCCGCACCCACACCCACAACACACACACTCACGCACATACACCCGTTCCCACCGCTTGTCGTCCCTTCTCCTCCTCTCCTTTCCTTTAACCTGATTCTTCTCCGTCGAGACCATCGTCGTCGCTATCGTGGGATCCTCTTCTCTCTAACTTTCTTTTCAAAACAGTTTGGCCATTTCGGATCACCCGTCACTCCTTCCGGGTTCCATTACACTCTTTCGGTCTTACAGTCTTTCCATTCACTCACTCACTCACTCACTTTCGACCTCGACTTTCGGCTTCTCGACTTTCGACTCGGCTACTTCGATTAACCCCCCTTCGTTCAGTTTGAGATTTGCTCACTTTTGGACCCTTCTATCATTCTTTTATTCCTGCCAGCTACAGCGAAACCCTATTTTTTGAACCTTTAACTTATATCTATACACCATTTTCTCCATTTGCGTCGAAATATCAGCACCGATTTTGCTAGTTTAGTTTACACTCTCATCGGCGAACATCCTACGCTCTCACATTACACCTCGACCAATCGCTATTATTATCGCATTGCCTTTCCGAGACTCCCAATCCCCCGTTTTTCACGGAAACGAGGACGCGATTATACTCGACTGTACTCCAACAGGCCCCAAGATGGGAGAGTTGGCGCTAGAAGAGGGAGTAGCCGGGCCAGGCTCGGTCAAGGCCATCTCGACACCATCACCCACTGCATCGAATTCCGCTGGTAGTACCTCTGCATCGTCTTCGCGGCGGCCACCGCGGAAAAGCACCTTGACTCAACAACAAAAGAACCAAAAGCGACAACGGGCAACCCAGGACCAACTGGTAACTCTGGAAATGGAATTCAATAAGAACCCTACCCCGACTGCCACCGTCAGAGAACGAATCGCCGAGGATATCAATATGACAGAGCGATCCGTGCAGATCTGGTTTCAAAACCGGTAGGCAGCAATACTGGTGTCATGAAATTACGCACAACTAACTCTAGAATTAGACGTGCCAAAATAAAACTTATGGCTAAGAAGAGCATAGAGAACGGCGAAGACTGTGACGGTATTCCAGAAGCAATGCGTCAATATCTCGCTATGCAAGCCATGGAATCTGGAAAGGGCATCGGCACGAATTTCTTAGGTCGTGGAATGATGCCTTATGGGGGTGGTAACATGCTCATGGCACCTGAAGGTCCTGCAGGAAAAGTTGGTAGGTTTATCTGCACTTCACCTATTTATCACTCTCCTAATATATTCAAAAAAGTAATTCACCACCTTTCCTGTCGATCCTTAAGCGTCGGGTCCTGGAGGCGTGTGGGCCAGAATACGATGGACTTGATCATATTTTACTCGCCAGATAAAGCATGCATGACATACTATATCAACAATGATCAGGCCGGCTACAAAATCGAATATCCGTTCGCATTTATCAAGACTATTTACCTGGAAAATGGAGATAGCGAAACTGGAACTCCCGGCGGTCTGGTTGTTGAACTCAACCGACCACCAAACTTCTTTATGGATTCTTCAGGGTCGGGTGGTTTCTTCCAGTGTGGCGATTTTACAGAGGACCGGCAGGCATCACAAGTCATGGTCCATCACCTTGGTGGACACCCCAAGGTTCTTAGTGGTCAATTAGCTAAGCTTGTCTCCCTGGAATCATTCATCAACAGACACAACTTTTTAGAACAGCAACAACAACAGATGTCAGTCTCTGCACCTGTATCCCCTACTGGACATCGTCCTGCATCGCAGCCAAATTATCCTACCCAGCCTCATGTTGGCATGTATCAAGAGACACAATGGGGCATTGGAATAACCCCGGGTGCTCCTCCACCAGGACACAAGCGACAAAGGAGTCGATCAGTTCCTATGGCTGTTGATTTCTCCATGTTCAATGGACCAATGCCATCATTCCTCATTCAGCAACCTGGTGAGACGCATCCTCAACCTCACAATTCTAATATCTACGCCCCGATTCCTCAACAACCAAACAATCTCGGACCCATGGGATCGAACCTACGCATCGATACATCATCTAGCTACGGCATGGATTTCAGACAGTACCCGATGTCGGCCGCGACAACAACTTCCCCCTCAGACTACTCAAGTCCGTCTTTCTTTTCTCAAGGACAGGACACTAGCGGGATACCAGCTTCCACCTACAACACTCCATACACAGTGCCATTCCTCTCACCAATGGTGGACCCATCAAACATGGTTGCTCCATCTGTCTCTCCGCTGTCATTTATGAGCCATGGGGATCCTGCGATTGTGGATCAGTCACCTCCATTAGCGATGATGCATCGTAGCGCCTCGGCAGAGATGTATAATATGCCTCCCGACCCGCACTCAAATATGTCCGATGATGGTACGGGGTTAAATGAAATGTATTCAAAGCATACACTCGGCATGTCTATGAATCCTCATTCACCCGTCACATACTCTGATCAAGCCGCTGCAGATATGGATATGAGTCAGTTGGTACAATTTGACACCATTGATCCTGCTAGTCTCTCGCCAGAAGTGGTACCTAAAATGGAGCCAATGGGTGCCACCTTCGAGAATTAAAAACTCTCTTTTACTAAAGAATGGAAAATCGATCTTCGGGGCGTTGGTGATTCTTAATTGGAAGGGTGTGCAAATTACATATTTGACGGCTGCTGTTTGGTGTTTATTTCCAGTTATATTTAAGTTGCCGATCTGCTTTTAATCTTTTTTTTTGTATGTACTGGCAAGAAGGCTGCTTTTCCTGGTTTCCCTCCTCTTTTTATTTATTTTTTGTTTCATTTGTTTATGCCACGAACTTGTATGACGACTTCTTTGACTCGATCATCATTGTCTGGCACAGCGATCGTCTCCTGTTTGTTTGANTTTTTTGATTTTTTGGGCGTCTCGTTTTGAATATATCTCCTACCATGTTCTTAATGTCTCTTGAAGAGATACTATTTTTGGGATTGAAGGGTACAAATAGGTTGAGAGCGGATAAGGGGGAATACATGGAGAATACCCATTGGAAGCACTGTGGTTGAGACTGACAATATATAGCTTGGTTTTCCGTAGCTTAACTAGTGTGTTTTGGCTATGGATGCAAACGATATATCACGGTGTGCTTAATAGTGAAAAAAAATATGTTGTGAGGCTTTCACTTATATCTACTGATACAGCGGTGTGTTCTCTGCAATCGCATAGTTACTGTAACCTACTTGTTCCTATAGTTACAATGACTTTTACTCCACACTATCGGTCAACATAAAATTTTAGCGCGGTTTAGGTGAACACGTTCCTGGATTTCGTCATGCGGACGGTGAGCGACCACCTGATTCGTGGATTTGCCATGCACAGGAACCTGGTCATAAGTAATTTATTCCCCATCCTTCCAAGTTTTATTTATCTCTTCCCACTTTGATAACCCGCCATTCAATATCAAAATCCGGGATGAAAACAGCCATTTGTAGGAAACACGAGGTTCTTACTGTTGAGAATTCCTGGAAAAACCCTATTGGCAGATCTAGTGGGGTTGGTGGATCCACTAGACGCAAAGCGCAGGTACTGCGCCTCGCTGCTGAGGGGACGTGGCTGGACTTTCGGTTTTCATAATTAACCGTTTTACAGTCTCCTCATGAATGACGAGCAACACAGCTGGAAAAGCTCAATATGACTGGCAATGTACGAGATGAAGGAATTGCATCTTCGGACTGGGCTACAGATGCTGGCGACCGTTCCTCATCAATTGCAACGAACAACGAGCAGCCAGCGATAGAGCCTACCGCGAGAGTGCGATTCTCGCATGATGTCGAACGACCTGACATATCTGCTGGTGCTGGTGCGGCCGCAGGAAGAAGGCCAGGGACACCAAATTTGGCGATAGAGACATCAAATATTCCAGGTCGGGTGGGAGAGGTGAAAGGATCGCCAGTTAACAGGCAACAACCGGGTCCTTCATCGCTGAAGTCACCGCGTACACGAGATCGAGGATACTCTTTGCGGCGGACGCTGTTTGCGAAGTCGATCAATAATCAGGCTGAAAATAGTCCCATAGAGCTATTAGATACAATCTCCCCAAAGAGCCACGGTCGTAAGGCAAGCGTGGCTACTCTGGGAAAGGGGAAAACAGGACAGCAAGCTGTATCTGTGGAGGAGGAAGTGCCGGAGATTTCTACGACGGGACTCGATTTATTACCTCAAGAAAGCCTATCGACTCTCGATAAGAAACGTTCAGGACCACTGAGCCTGCCGAACTATGACTTTTGGGCTAAGAAGCGCAGGGCGGACACTGAGTGGCGGCGGAGGTTGAAGACCTTGTATAAGGATAACTTCATCGCGAACTTGTTCAAGGAAAAGCCAATTCCTCCTTCAAAAGATGGACGCCATATCCCACTAGATGCTTCTCGGCAAAATCTACTTGTTGACGAGAGAACTGGAACCCCTTACAGATCGAACAGTATCCGCTCGAGTCGGTATACACCATGGAATTTCTTTCCACGGCAGCTCTTTTTCCAGTTTTCAAAACTTGCGAACTTCTATTTCCTTCTAGTTGCTATTCTGCAAATGATTCCAGGACTCAGCACGACTGGAACATACACTACTATTATTCCACTCATGGTCTTTGTGGGTATTAGTATGGCCAAAGAAGGATATGATGATCTCCGTCGGTCAAAGTTGGATAAGATTGAGAATAACACGGAGACCCTAGTTCTACATGCCTACCAGCCGTTAACATTAGAAGAGATTGCGATAGAGGAAGGTGCTCTCGCGAAGAAGGACTCATTAAGTGGTTATAGGGGTCTAGCTGCTAAAGCAATGTCAAAATTGACCAAAACACAATCCAACTCTGTAAGCGAGGGTGTATCAAGTGTTGTGGTCCCCATGGAGGGTTCGAGCCCGTGGGCAACGGTGAAGTGGCAAGATGTGAAAGTCGGAAATATTGTGAAGCTACAACGAGATGATGCTATCCCTGCAGATATGCTTCTTCTCCATGCAGATAATGCAAACGGCATCGCATACGTGGAGACCATGGCGTTGGATGGAGAGACGAACTTGAAGAGCAAACAAGCGCCCCATTCCTTAGCAAAACGTTGCAATACTCTAGAGGGTCTCACGGCATGCCGTGCCGAGGTCGTAGCAGAAGATCCCAATCTCGATCTCTATAACTTCGATGGAAGGATTACGGTTGATAGAGAGACATTGCCGCTCACCACAAACGAGATCATTCTTCGAGGAAGTGTTCTGAGGAATACTAATGTCGCTTTTGGTATGGTTATTAACAGCGGCGAAGAATGCAAGATTCGAATGAATGCTACGAAGAATCCCCGAATTAAGGCACCTGCAATGCAGGCAATTGCGAATAAGATTGTGATAATGCTGGTATTTTTTGTCATCCTGTTAGCACTCTTCTGCACAATTGCATATCAAATCTGGAATGCCAATTTCGGTGAAAAAGCGTGGTATCTTGATAATGCTCATGTGCGGTTTGCAGAGATCATCATTGGCTTCATCATCCTCTACAACACTCTCATACCTCTGTCATTATATGTGAGCTTGGAGATTATTAAAGTCGGTCAATTACTTCTCATGCACGACGTTGAAATGTATGATCCAGTCTCCGACACTCCAATGACCTCAAACACTTCTACTATTTTGGAAAATCTCGGGCAGGTGGACTATATCTTTTCAGATAAAACTGGCACGCTTACAGATAATGTCATGCGCTTCCGAAAGCTTAGTGTAGCAGGTACTGCCTGGTTACATGACTTTGACTTACAAAAGGAGGCGGCGGCTGGCGATCCATCCCCAGAAGCTTCGACTACCAGGAAATGGAAGGGTAAAGGCAAGGCTATGCCATCACGTCAGAATACAGTCCGGAGTTTCGGCATGGGGCCAAGGAGGAACTCTCAGATGAGTATAGGCACATCTGGACGGCCTAGTTTTACTCGACGGGACAGTTCTCTCTCATTATGGAGGTCATCTGCACGGCCTGCGAAGCCTCAACGAGAACTCCGCACAGAGGACCTTATAAAGTACATGCAGTACAAGCCTCATAGCATCTTCACAAAGAGAGCTTCATTTTTCCTCCTTTCTCTCGCGCTCTGCCATACCTGTCTGCCCGAGGTTCAGGAAAACGGGGACATAAACTATCAAGCTGCATCTCCAGATGAATTAGCTCTCGTCCGGGCTGCACAAGACCTTGGGTATTTGGTGATTGATCGACCTGCGAAATCCATTACGTTGACTCACCCTGGTAATCCTGATGCAACAGAGACAGTCACTGAAACATACGAAGTCCTTCACGTTATAGAGTTCTCTAGCAAGCGGAAGCGAATGTCGATTGTAGTGAGATTCCCTAATGGCAAGATCTGTATTATTTGCAAGGGTGCGGACTCTGCTGTCTTACCACGACTAAAGCTCGCTTCATTGGCCCTTGATAAGGCCTCTGAGGTTACAAGGAGAGCCAGTACAAGAAGGAGTCTAGAAGCTGAAGAAGCTCTGCGTCGAATGAGTGAGCACAGTCCTAGAGCAAGCTTTAGCAGGCCCAGCATGTCCCTCAATAGACCGAGCCTAGGACGGCGAAGCACAGGACACGCCAGGAAATCTATGACTAGTACAAGACTCCAGCCTATTCACGATGAGGTTGATTCTTGGTTGAAAGAACGTGAACGCGATGTTGAGATGGGTTCAGAAGACATCGCTACTTATCAGTCACCAACACCACGGGCTTCAATGGGGAGACTCTCGTGGGCCTCATCAGAGCCACGATATTCGATGCAGGAGGCTTTCTTCGATGATCTGGTAGATGAGGCTCTGGTTTTGGATGATGCCGCTGTTTTTGAGCGATGCTTTCAACATATCGATGACTTTGCTTCCGAGGGTCTACGCACTCTCATTTTCGGGTATAGGTTTATTGACGAGCAAGAATACAATGTGTGGAATAAGGTATACGTGGATGCTACCACTAGCCTTGTTGATCGGCAAAATATGATCGAAGCCGCTGGAGAGATGATCGAGCAGGATTTTGAACTCGTTGGTGCTACTGCAATTGAAGACCAGCTTCAAAAGGGAGTCCCTGAAACTATCGACAAATTGAGAAGAGCAAATATCAAAATATGGATGCTCACAGGTGATAAGCGAGAAACTGCCATTAACATTGCGCATTCTGCAAGACTCTGTAAGGACTATTCTGAGATTATTATCTTGGACCAGAAAACCGGCGAGGTGGAGCAACGTATGGCAACTTCACTGCTTGATATAAGCAAAGGAAGAGTTGCTCATTCAGTAGTTGTCGTGGATGGCCAGACGCTTGCCGAGATTGATGCAAATGAAACTTTATCTCGCCTGTTCTTCGATCTTGTCGTTATAGCTGACACAGTCATTTGTTGTCGAGCAAGTCCAAGCCAAAAGGCATCCCTAGTCAAGAAGATCAGAACGAAAGTTAACCACTCTATCACTCTCGCAATAGGCGATGGCGCCAATGATATTGCCATGATCCAAGAAGCACATGTCGGTATTGGTATCAGTGGTAAGGAGGGGTTGCAGGCTGCTCGTATATCGGATTACTCGATTGCTCAATTCAGATTCCTCCAGAGACTTTTGCTCGTTCATGGTCGTTGGAATTACGTCCGGACTAGCAAGTATATTCTCGGTACCTTCTGGAAGGAACTCATGTTTTATCTTATTCAAGCGTATTATCAGCGCTGGAATGGATACACTGGAACCTCGCTCTTTGAATCCGCCTCGCTGACGGTTTTCAATACGCTTTTCACATCCCTACCTGTCATATTCCTCGGAGTGTTTGAGCAGGATCTTGATGCTTCTACACTGTTGGCTGTCCCCGAGTTGTACGTCCAAGGACAGCAGAATAGAGGGTTTAACCTCAAGAAATACTTCGCCTGGATGTTTATGGCCGCATCTGAAGCCACTGTTATCTACTTTATGATGTATGGTCTCTTCGGCATGTCACTGTTCACCAGAGATAATAGTCTTTTTGCTATCGGTGATCTTTGCTTTACTTCCGCCGTTGTCTTTATCGGCACAAAGCTACTGTAAGCTACATTCTCAACATAATTCTCGTTTCTTAAATATACTGACAAAAAAACTAGGATCCTAGAGATGCATAATAAGACTCTTGTTTCAGCACTCGGGTGGTTCCTGTCGATCGGCGGCTGGTTCTTGTGGAATTTGATCCTTTCAGCGATATACAAGAATGGAATTACATATGCTGTGAAAGATGGCTTCCTCTATTACTTCGGCCGCAACTTCCTTTGGTGGTTCACACTGATCGTTACCCTTTCTATACTGATCTTGTATGAATTGGGTGTATCGAGTATTAAAAAGGCCTTCTGGCCTACGGATACGGATATCTTCCAGGAATTGCAGAAAGATAAGGCTATCAAACAACGATTTGAGGCTGCTGCGAATGGGTCTCTATACGGGGATGAGCTTGGTGGAATGGGAAATACTGATGAGGAGACGAGGAGAGAAGGCGAGATTCAGGAACTGCTGGATAATAGGCCTATCTTAGACAAAGCTTATCCACCCGTGAAGGAGATTCAAGTTACGAAAACAAGTATTATGAATGAAACAATGAAGAAAGGAAATGATACGCCGAAGGAGGCGAATAAGGTGGATACAAATATGAATACTATGGAACGATACCCCGGAAGTTTGCATCGGAGACGGATATCTTCAGATGTCTTCCCGCTTAGAAGTTCAGAGATACCCAAGTTGAGACATTCGGTTGATGTGGCAGATTTGGTGCGAAATTAACGAGTTTTTTGTCTTGTTTTTTTATTTTGCATGTTCATTCTGACATTGTCTGTCCAAACAAACGAGTTGTTTGGACTGGACATGGGGTTTTGGGCTGTATTATTGTTTCGGGAACGAATACTTTACGGGTCACGTTTTGCGTTACCTTATACCCCCCAGAAAGGAATTGGCGTTTTAATGGGTTTTGGATCGAATTTTTGCATGTTTTTATGAAGTAACGAATAACAATTGTATGCTAGATGTTAGTTTTGATGGGACGAATAGGATAGATTGCAAGATTTTACTAGAATGGGGATCAAATTGTGCACACATATCAGGAACCCAGATTATTTTAAAGGTTTATATTGGCAGAGGTCAGGCATCTAAGAGTGCAATAACGACCTAATACATCAAACCTTTAGGAGCGAAATCTCTCAACACATTTGTTGCTAGATTCGTTTTAAAGCAGCTTATTAAGGATTTCTACAATATTGTGCCGAAACTGAAAACACATCTCGTCAGTAACTGTCGTGGTATGAATAAAGTTAGGCGAAGGAATAAACTTACCCAAATGTCTGCTTAATGCTGCGAATATAATATTCTCCCCAGTTCCTCTTCGTAACATCTTCCTGGCCAACAGGAACGCCACTCCAGGTGACCCTCATGACTGTAACGCTATCCACATCATTCTGATCGAACCCGATCTCTAGTCTGGAATAATGTCCTTGAGGCCACTGATCCAATCTCCAGCTCTGGACGATCTTTGTGGGTTCTTCAAGCTCTAAATATTCACCAGATACATTACCACCGAATAACTCAAATTTCCCTCCCTTCTTAGCGCCTTCAAAGGTCTTTGGAGCTGCGCGTGTAAAGGCTGTGATACGTTGGGGATCAGTGAAGGTTTTATACAGCTCTTCAGCCGTAGTGCGGAACTCTTCACTGTCAGCCACCGTGGTGGTGTTGACCAGAGAACCACTTTTGTTCGCCGCCGTCGAGGTATGTTCCTTTGGAAGAGGAGATGCCGAAGCATTGTGTAACTTAGGAGTTGTAGTTCCACTGACGGGGTTTGAATCCGGAGTGTGCTGGATATCTTTGCCATGCTCTGTGATTAGGGCTGGAGCAAGGGTTAAGAACAGTTTTCGCAATTGCGGTACGATTTTTGAGCGGACAAGATCCTTTACGGGTGCCTTATCATTTGAATCAGAGTAGATGTCTATGTCAAACTGGTGTTATTAGCTCTGGCCACGTTGAAAAAAAGGATATTTGCCACTCGAAGAGACATACAACGTACTCATTTTCTGCTGTGTCGTGTGCGACTTCTGGAATGGTGATAGTGCCACTAACATCCTTTTGTTCGGTAGTTTGGCCTGGCAAAGTTAGTATGTGATCAGACGAGGTATGGCTCTAGTCAGCATACCAGAGTACTCCAGAACTAACTTAACATCAAATATTGTGATCACTTTTCCTTTCCTTTGGTTGACATCGACATCACCGTCCATGCTAACTACTTTATCTAATTTGGCCGAGACTCCACCCTCCTCTGCCTTGATATTCTGGATCTTTTCTTCTAACCATTGCTTTGTCCATGCCGAAGCATCCTTGTTGACCCAATGCCAGTTGTTAGGGTTGTGGAGAACCATAGTGGCAGGTATTAATTTAGAAGGAAATGGAAGAGGGTTCTGGAGCAATAGAACTGTAGAGAGCTGGAGTTAGCGTAAACTCCTACAGAATGAAGCATTTATAGTATGAGTTCAAGGTCCTTAAAAGGTCAGAAGTAGGCTCGATGGCCCAACTGTTCATCAAAGAAATTGAGTACAAGTCGGTCTTTTATGACTGGTGCACAGCAAAAATAAATTCATCATATAAAGGACAGTCTTTTGTAGCAAACAATGTGATCAAGTACATACCTATTTCTGGCGATTACTGCGTGAATGAGTGGTCGTTAATTCATGTAATCATTAGTGTAGCGGCATGAAGGCTTTAATGTGAAATCTCAGAAGAAGATATCAGAAGGCCCTAGAACCGAATTTCCTATTGTGGGTACTCACCGCCCGAGGCATCAACCGAAGCGGAAATCATTATGCCTCGTAATTCAGGCATTAAATACCGATTTCCCTTCCTGGAGATGGAACTCTTTCCTTCAATGGCCCTGCATAGGACGCATAGCAGGACAAAATATATAATTCTACTCAACAGCAAAGCTTACCATTCGAAGAACTCGGTAATGATGCCCACCAGGTACACTTTAGCTCTTGGGAAGGTTCGGTCCTCTCGCGATCTTCCGCTCTTTCACCTAGCGATTGAGAGTGATACAGGACTTACTATATAGGGAAGTCCGGAAAAGTTATTACAGTAGTAAATCGGAAGGCCGAAGACCATCCGGAAATTTAGCTCGGCCAATACTAGAGGTTTCGGTGTTCCTGAGAGTGCTGAGTTATATACAAAACTCGGGCTGTTCTTAATGCAAGGCTGATACCCCCTCCATCAAAATACGTCATAGCAAATTCGACGTCACTGACGATAGGGCCGCTTTCGCCTTCACACAACCTGCAGTTTTCTTGTTCGGAGATCGAGATCGCCACAGTCTAGATGCATGGATGACAGAAGGTGCAATTGTTTTGTCATCAAATAGGAAGTTGTTTGGATTAACTATCCCGCACGAGGGATGACAAAAAGCCTTTTGCATGGCTTTACTTGTGTGGCATGTAGATCCGCATGATCCGAATAGATATCAATAACCGGTCATTCTATTTTGCACATATAGGAACCCAAGTGTCATGTGGTTAGTGGCCACTCCGATCCATGGAAAGGACGACCCTTAGGTCCTGCTTGCCTAATCCTTAGAAGTCCACCTTTATATGAGTAAAGCACGCGAAGAGAGAGTATTAACTACTTCTACTGTTTTGGATGATTCATTCCTCAAACCTTCGATAATCCAAATTTCCCCTAACCGCACTCAAATTACAAGTCGTTGCCGCTCTTTCTCAATCGCTACCTCTAATATCGAATTAATCATCCGAAATGGCTGTGATATGGGGATTAGATCTCCATGACATGCAATGGAGCAAGTTCAAGGGCTCGTACATGTTCAACAACGTCTATCACTTACGGCGGGCGAAGATGATAGTTTATCAAATTGCTATGACATGCTGTGTTATCTCTGAATCAGTAGGAACAGCAGCATTGACGAGTAAGTATATATCCTCCTCCCTCCCTTGTTACTCCATTATTGCAAGATCCTAAAACTGATACTTTCCATTCCTAGATTACGTCGATCAGCAAAATGATGTATCAAGCCTTAGTGGTGGTCGAGCTACGGTTCATAACGACGACTTCATTGGAATGGCCTCGTATAATATCTTTGTTGGCATAGCTGTGGCTACGATATTTGGATCAGGGTTCTTCTTCGATCTGTTCTGGCCCGAAAGGCACGAGAGCAAAAGTGTACGATTGGCCTGGAAGATCTGCTCTCTCGTTGTCTCCATCATGGCATTAGCATCCGTACTCGGTCTTACCGTAGGTCCTTATTTTTCTTGTGAATCCAATCTTATATATCCATCTCCAGCAGATAATAAGCAGAAAGCTAACTACTACGTAGGTCATCGTAGCCTCTCACACCACCTTCATAACCGGCGTCTCAACTACCGAAGCCAAACAACTCCGAGCGAGCATACCCTTCCCACCATTCAAGTATCGTAAAAATGCGAAATGTGTCACGTCAGCTGTGATACTCTGGCCCGGCGTTATTGCATCGTTCGCAAGCACATATATAATGTGGAAGTCTCATATTCATGATGACCAGTTCGGACCATTCTCAGATCAACATAAAGAGACATCGAAGGAGGGAGAGGCACGTACATGAATAGGGATGCTACTAAGGCGAAACTTGCGGTTTCATCTTTAAATGGAGCAAGTTTGGCGAGAGACAATTAGAAATAGGTGATGAGTTGGGGATTGTTATAAAGCGCTTGAAACGAATAAGCATGTTAGAATATCTGGATAGCGTTACTCCTGCGTCTAGGCTTAGATTATTATCCCCAAGAACACAGAGTTACGTCTTCTAATGATCCATAATGTTACTGTAACTTCTAAATATATTAAATGCAAAAGACCCTCCCTGTATAAATGTTTCAAAAGTAAACTTCGACACCTCTCCGTTGAAGCTACAGGACTACAACCAAAACTAGTCGTGTTCAATCAAAGAACTGTGCCACTGGAAACCCTCAATTCTGACAAAAGTCATTGGTGCTATTCTGTTATCCATATTTGCAAAGTTTCAAGCTTTGGCCCTAAGATCCTCATAGCTGGCACACTCTCATGATCTCAGTCATACTAAGAAACCTCACAATAGTAAAAATAATTACAAGAATCCAATAAAATGGCAGAATGATAAAATTATATCCGATACGCTGCATAATAATCTAGCACCAGAAGTATAAAAACCTCTTTAGTCCTTAAAGTGACCCAGAAGTGTCCAGCAACCCGCAATAAAAAAAATATGTCCTAAATAATAAACCCCATAAACACCATGACCATGATCCTGACCTTGTTTGCATTGCTTAACTCTAGCATATTAACCTACAAATGACCATCCTTCGCTATGCATATGAATACGATATCGTTCCGGGACGCCGAGTCTGAAAACCGGATAAAAGAGGATAAGAATGCAGAATCTGCGAAGAGCCGTTGAGTATATATCATAAGTGGCATAGAAACCAGTTCATCAGTCATCCTCTTCGACTACTCTGCTATTATCGACCTCTTCGTCGCTCAGTAATATCCGCGTTCCACGTTGTGATGCTGGAACACCATCTCGTGAAGCTCCAAAATCAAGCACCTGATATTACAATTAGCTTCCTTACCGCCACGAAGGAATTTAAGAATACTAACCTCCACAAAGGTGAAATTGTCACGTTGAACAGCAGCCACACATCTACGTTCATCGAACTTCACTTGCCACACTCCACTAAGATCAGTCAATAGATCTTTAATACACTCCCCAGTCTTCACATCCCACATCTTCAAGGTCCTGTCTGAACCTGAGATAACTTTTTGGCCATCATGTTGGAAGCACGTAATTGCCCCGGTGTGAGCGCTCAATGTACTTTTACACTGCCCATTTTCCGGGTCCCAAATCCTAAGTGTGGAATCTGCAGCGGCCGAGACGAGTCGCTCATCTCGTAGATCTAACAGGCCGACGAGGGATGAATGGCCTTCCAGCGTGAAGAGGCATGCACCGGTTTCAAGAGACCAGATCTTGACAAAATTGTCCATTGAGCCACTAATGCATCGATTACGTTTGTGGTCAAGTACGACGCTATATACTTTCATCGTGTGACCTTGCAACCTATGTAAAGTTTCCCCAGTGGATATCTTCCATACTCTAACTGTGTTATCATAGCTACCACTCACCAAGGTATCCTGGTGAGCAGCGATAGCACGGACTGAGTGACTGTGACCTGTCAAGACACGGACAAAGTAAGGGCAATCGGCATCGTTCGCTGGTGGGCCAGTCTGTATATAACGCTTAGAACCCTGTTCGGGTAATCTCCAAACTCGAAGCTGAGAGTCACGAGAACCCGTAATGATTAGCGGCTTCTCAGGAACCATGACTGGCTTTCCTTTCTCAATTCTGCCGGTATCTGTAGGCATGAGTATCTGAAGGCAACGGACAGTTGAAGTATGGCCATGGAAAACTTGCGTACACAAGCCTTTCTCAATATCCCACACCCGTACGGATCGGTCAGTAGACCCAGATACAAGAACGTTCCCTTCATATTGTAATGCCCAAACTCCTCCCTCGTGGCCCTCTAGTTTCTTCCGTAACACACCGGTCTTTGTATCATACACGTGAATCAGCGTATCATCGCTACCCGTAAGAATCTTATCATCATCAAACTGAAGACATGTGATGACATGGGTTGGATGAGCTGGGAATGCCATATGGTGGGGCTCGATCTTCTTACTTGTCCAGCTCCGTCGAACCATATAGTGACGGCGATAGAGCGATTTGAAGAGGTGAAGCTTGCGTAGACTCGGAAGTCCACGCTGCGGATCGGGCACAGCGACTGCTGCTGCGTTTGCAGCCGTCAGAGGGCCTTCGGACTTATGGAATCGAGAACTATATGGGTATTTGGCCAATATGTCTTGTGCCTTGCTTGCAAACTCATGCGTTACTGCTCGTCGCTTGGCTCGTTCTGAGCCCAAAGTACCAGGTGTACGCTTCCTTTTGTTCGCAGGGCGAGCTCTACGCGAAAGTTCATTATCCACCTTGGAATTGGTTGATATTGTAGGATCCTGATCCGTATTTGACAACTTATGCTGCACACTGAGATCTTGCTCGCAAGCATCTGGTCCATATGGATCTTGCCATCCCCAGCCTTGCTGAATAGCTCGCTCTAACTCGCCCATCGGAAGCGTAAAGCCGTCACGATCAAGAAGTTCCTTCCAACCTGTTTCGTTTGAATCAATGACATTCCTCCATTGCTTTGAAACTTGTGCGGCTCGACATAAGTCTCTATGATCAAGGAAACTTAAAATCTGCAGACTGAGTTCTGCTGGTAGCTGATCCAAAAAATCACACTTTAATGCTGGGTTGACCACATCAGCGATCACATGAAGTGTTTTTCTTGAACAGCGACGGAGGAACTGATACATCATAAATGTCTTCATATCATTTGGCATTGAATCAAAAGTTTCAATCATGGACTGAGCGTTCAACACCGAGGGAGATTGGTTTGGGGATAAAGATAGTCTGTCATTACGGCGCGGGCTGGGTCTAGCAGCTTTTGAATTGGATCTGAACATTTGGTCATCATCGAGGGTATCCTGACTTTCGCTTGACTGGAACCCAGAATTAACATCGGGATCATCATCCTCCTCTCCCGGAAAGCGATGGGGATGTAACTCTGCTGCTGCAAATGTTGGGGAGAGTCCCGGGCTTGGTAGACTGGCATTTTGAGCTGTCGTATTTAGACTTGGGCGACGAGCGGCACTTGAAAATAGAGCTGCATTGACAGTGTCGAGAGGCTCTGGATCTGAGTCCACAATGGGAGGAGTTGCAACAGCATTGGTAAATGCATCTTGCTCAGCTTCCTCAGATGTACTGGAAATGCTCTCAAAGGAGTCACCATTATTCGGATCTGATTGAGGTGTATATGTCGGTGGAATCGGAGCGGGAACGAATGGTTGCTGTAGCTTACAGGCAGGTTCGATTTCAGAAGTATCAGGGGTCACTAGCAAGGTCGCCATATCCTGCAGACGCCCATTGCTCTTTTGATGCAGAGAAGAACGTCCTGCTCGTGAACTCAATGGTCGAGGTTTGTGTCCAGATCGTAGCGACTGAAATCCGCGTAATTTTGTAGGTCGATCAAGAGGTGATTTCGGTGTGGAGATGGACTGGCCTCTGGTTGACCGTTTATGGTTGGTTAATGATGATTTCCCATCATCAAGGCATAATTCCACCGCTGCTAAGTCATTTAAACTGACGAGGTCGCTTTTAACTTTGACATTACTTGCTCGGCTACTTGAGCGCGAAGAGTGTTTTTCTGGGGTACTAGTAAGCATATCCTACATCATACACGATTAGTATAAGTCCACTTTAATAAAAATTGACTTGGGAAAATGCTGTTGCATACATTGGGTATTTGAGTATGATCATCGCGAAAATCAACAAGTTGACCATCAAGCTCATATGAAAAATTGCAGAGTTCTTGAGGAATTTGTTTGAGGGCTAGGGGGTATTCTTTGGAGTCAAGCTTGTCAAGAGAGAGTGGTTGTCGAATAAGGAGAGGTGGGTACGATCTTTTCGTGGTCGTAGTTGTGGTTACTGTCTTTGTTTCCACGCACTCAGCAAGCTCGATCTGAAGTCTTGAAGTATGTCGTGGGAGTGTATCATTATCCTCATCCCAGTTTATAGAAACAGTGTGACTCGACATTGGACGGCGAACCTCGGCGGCATTCTTTGTCGAAGTGCCAGTGGGGGCGAAAGAAGTTGGCGATGCCTCATGCTCATACTTTAATAGTGAACTCGTAACATGGTTAGTTTGCGCAGGGGGTACTCGTCGTCTAATCTGTGATCGAGATGGAGGGTCCATGGCGGATACCACCGAGTATGTCGAACGTCCAGAAACCGGGAAAGAATGCACTCGTGCCCCTCTCTAAGTATGACGAGACGCGTTTTTAACACGAACCCACAAACGCGTGTATCTGTGATGGCCTTAACTGGGCTCCACTGTGCTATATATCCTCTAATAACACCATAGCAATAACTTTGACACTTTTCCCAAGCGTTTCGAAAGAACTTAGAAATATGAAGTCGACAGACGCCGGAGTTATGAAGCGGACCGTCGAAAAGAAGCGAGGTGGAGTCCTGCCCACTTTCGGAACCGCGCCGAAATGTCAACACGGAAAGAAATATAGAGAGACAAGTCGTAGCAAGGTAATGGGATCAGGAACAGTCGTCGAAAGAAGGATGTAAGTATAGAGAATGACGATTAAGGTGGCAGGAGCGCGTGTCCGTGATGGTAATCCTTTCTATTACCCGAGTTCCTTGTCATTCGCCTGCCACTCCATTTTAGGCCGAAATGAACTTTCTGCCAGCCGAGTCCGCCTTGCTAAATGGTCAAGGAAGAACAATGAACCGACGATGACCTCTTACAATGCTGTGGCGAGTCTCTGATTTTCGAACCCACTATCCGGATCGCATCGCCGGATCTTTGTGCAGAATAAATAAAAACATTACTTCCGTACGATCACGATCAGGTAACGGATTATTATTGCGTTGTACCTATATGCTCCTGTAACTCAGAATCTCTAATATGGACACTACTTTAGGTATCCTCAACATCGTGTTTCGAGGTCAAGAACCTACTTTCTTACGTGAGGATTCCGACCTTAGTATGTATATAGATCTTTGTTGTCAACCAGTAATTCATGGTAACTTACGGGGTGACTCGACCCCTTTTATATTGAATGGGACTTGTGATAAACATTCCGTATTAGTCAGTGTTTCCTGTTTGATATCGGGCGGCGTCCGCTTTTGAATAGTTCACTATCACTACAGATCAGAAGATGTTGAGTATTATCGTAGGCAATTTTCTCTTTCTTTCAAATAGTAAAAACATATTTCAAATGTCATGTGGTAATTGCATTAACGATATGGCTGCGGTTGCCTTTTCCGTAGAAGTATCCAAATGAGTGCGCCTTCCGTTAGCAACACCCTGTCACACTACAATTACATATTTCCGTCATCATTTAAGTTCTTCCCTTCAGTGTCTGTCTGGGGTACTGTTAAAGTAGAAAACTATTTTACTTCCTTGGGAATCGGTTCACTATCTTGTTACTTTCTATGTCAAATCTTTAACTAGATCGTCAGGTTCCCGTAATAGTTTAGACGTATTTGATCATAAAAGATGCGGGCACGTCAACAACTTGCACCGAGGCCCAAACCAAAAGCCAAACCAAGGCCAGCTGAACTTATTGTTGTCGATCAGCAGCATAGTTTTGACCTAGTGAGAACTGTCATCAGTGCAACGGTTTGTATATAGTTTACCTAGCCTGTATCTCTCCACTGAGCTAATATATTTACATTAGATTAGTAACATTGCATTTCTACGGTAAGTGAACTGTACTTGTTTGAGTAGCTGGGATTGGGAACTTACGTATTGTAGTGAACTGTTCCCTGAGGATTGCTTCCAATCCCGAGTCTACGACACCGCAGACTCAGACGCGACCTATGACACATTCATGAACGGTTCCAGAAAGCAACAGCATGTACCAAAACAATGCGAAGGACTGGTAAATTGGAAGGTGCTTGTTCGAGGAACAAATCCTCGTGTTAACAAACTTCTTGATTGGCTTGTATGTAACTTTACATGGCAGAGTCATAGCCTAGACTAATATCTTGTAGGAAATTGGCGCTGCTGATGCTTTAAAGCGCAAATATTTGGAAAAGCTTCAACTTTCAATTTTTGATGCCCAGTCTCCAGAACCCAAGCTAGTTGAGGCCTATATCTGGACATTCTCGTACGAGAACGGAGTAACTACGATTCAGATTGGAACGCAGACACCAGGTAAAGGGATAGTTTTTCTCAGCAACGCCAAAAGAGAACTCCGCCACATGGTCCATGATGTAATTCGAGAAGTTCAAGAGCTCCCAGATCTCCCAGGTATTTGAAATCTATGCCATATTGGTCGCCAAAACTAGTCTCTAATGCTGCACTTCTCTAGAACCATGTAAGGTCAACATGCATTTGACATATAATGAAAACTGCCCCG
This sequence comes from Scytalidium lignicola, assembly GCA_002812745.2. Classification (NCBI taxonomy): domain Eukaryota; kingdom Fungi; phylum Ascomycota; class Leotiomycetes; genus Scytalidium; species Scytalidium lignicola. Next base: position 62,031 of record NCSJ02000148.1, read on the forward strand.
ATTCTTATGAGCCTTTTGGTTTTCATCCAGAGACAAACTCATCATTCCTCATTTCAGGAGAAGGATACCCTGACCTTACCAATATGAACACCGGTCTACACAAGTTTGTTCTACTATGTTTGGGAATATATCTTAGGTGGTACTAATAAACATCCTAGGGTGTGTATCAATGTATTCAAAACGGAAGAGTGCTTGCAATCTCCAGCGACAGAAACTGTTCCTAAAATATGTAATTTATCTCTCCGTGATACTCTGCAAAATGACAGCGTAGAAGGCACTGATTGCAGTCTTCCGTCTAATCTTCAATCTCACATCTTGGCAGCTTGCACTTCGCAAGAGACAACGGTCAGAGAGCAGTTTGACGAAACACATAATACCCAAAATTTGAGTAGTGTTCCAATGGAACTATCCACCGCAGAAACAACGCCTGGTTCTCAGGTATCGCCGCCCAGCTTGCCAAACTACTCACAAACTATCCTCAACAGAGTACTTGAAGCGGCTCGCAAGCAAAAACAGAAGGAAAATGGACCTAGCAAACTGTCGATAACTTGCGAATGTGGTTCTATAAGTGGCTCCGAGAATTTGGTATACCCCAACCTGGACTTCTTCATTTTGGTAAAGAAATATAGCTAACTTAAAAAGTTGAATTGCGAATTATGTGGCAACTTTGTTCATCTCGAATGTTATGGTTTTCTCGAACACCCATCCTCAAATCCAGTCTGGGTTTGCTATAGCTGTATGCTCAAAGGAGAGTTAACACTACTTAAAGAAATGAAAGAGATTTGCCTTTATCGCAGAGCCTTGTATTATATCCGTTGTCATGGGTATCCAGCACAGACTGCAGACTTAGCTGATCATTTAAGTAAGTTTCTTTGGATAATCCAGATGTCTAAACCTCACCTAATTACATGTTAGACACCGATGAAAAGAAGGTGAAGGACTTAGCAAAAAAGCTATGGCGCAAAGGCTATCTTAAGGAAGCACGTTATGCACGCAGGAGAGGGTTCACGCAAGCAGGCAAGCCTTATTATGAATACATCGGTACAGAGAGCAAACTTCGCACTGGCTACTTTGACCCTACGTTGAATATTGCACACTACGTATGTATATTATTTAACTTAGCCGGGCCGAGTGCATGGTCTAAAGCTGATATCACTGCAGTTTGAAAGCACCGAGGCAGATGCTGCAGAGTCAATGCATATGGCGCTTGATTTCGAAAATGTCACTTCGCATAATGTTCAGGATCTGCAAAAGGAAAGTGACGCAAACAAAGATACGTACTTGCATACACCAACACCAGTCAGAACAACAGATGACAACAGTACTCAAGGAACACCTAGTCCAGGTACACTTGGATGTCCACAAGCTTTGGTACAGACCCCGAGTACTCCGCTGCTTGAGCGAGGGGAAGAAAAGCAATCTGGTGCCTCTAAACCTTTCAGGAAGAGACAACTAGAGGACGTTGAAATCTATCAGGTGGTGGAGAAGCGCATGAAATATAGTTCTGCTAACAGTCCATGGATTACACATAGCTGGTCATCAGGCAACTAAAGCTCTTCGAGAGAGTACCAGTAAATATACAAGGCTTTTGAGGGAGATTAATATCCAATGGATCAGGAGCAAAAGAGTATGGGCTATATCCTAATGCTTAATGTGTGTTGAAGTTTTGCGGTTGTTTTTTTATAGGATCTAATGGCGTATTTGCACGGTTTTCAAGTTGCTAATTGTGGGATATTGCTACGCTTCTGCTTGTATTGCGCTTCAGTGCTAGCTATAATAAATATTGTTTATATCTATTGCTTTTCTTAGACAAAATGCCTGAATATGTTCCTTAGTTTCGTGGAGCCGGCAGCTTTGACGGTTATATCACAGGGATGTTCATAACACTTTTACCCCGCTCTCTCACCCCTCATAACAGATGTAAGATTTCAAAAATTGCTAGAGTAAGAAAAGGTCCCTTGTCTTCTCTGCTTCCAAGAATAAACCCAGGTATACGCTATTCTCACATCGTAAGGAAAGGAAAGCTTTCATCTTGATCAGAAGCATCTCCAGTCGACAAGATCAGCAACATAGTAAATGGACTCACTATACCGGCAGGTCAACAACGACGTATGTCTGAGTTGTTACCGAGGATATGGATCTGAATGACCCCTATAGGCAGGTATTCGACTTGCAGCTTAGCGCTGCAGCTGCAAGTGCGGAATATATGAACAACGGTGGAGCTCAAGGCAGGAGATATGGAATGCTATACTCCGTAAGGGTAGAAGTGAAACTTATCCTCAACAGCGCGATCTCCTTCTGGAAGTTCAGCCTGCTGAGCCGAGGATTTCCGGTCTTGCTGTAGCCTCAAGTCTTGTGTTTGGTATAGTATTGCACAAGTGGCGATAGATAGCAATTAACATCAAACTACCTTGGACATGTATCGCCATCGTGGACTTCGCGGGCTGCGAGATTCTGGCTTAGGTGGAGAAAGTCGGTATGATATATATTATGAGAAGCATTAGTTGTTTGACGAGAGATTGCGATGCTCTGATCTAAGGGGTTTTCACGTGATTGTCAGGCTGCAGGATATGCTGATAACTTATGCTGGAGTTGAGTGCTTGCAAAGTGCACAAGTGTCGCATCGAGTCGTCGTAACGGTACGGTAGCTGTAACTTACTGCGTACAGTAGCAGCGTAGGAATTTACTGCACGATGCACGCTGCACTGTTACTGTACGCAGGGGCAGGATTGCCTCAGAAGCCTCGGAAGACAGCCGATCAACCCCCCCTCTGCAACGCTTGATGTCTGACCACGCCCCAGGCTAGGCCAGGTACTGTACACTGCGCATGCTGCAGAACCCTGTGGCACCCAATGGGGCAGGCGCGCCAAACGCTATCTCCCACTGCCAAATGCTGCCTAGCGCTGGTCCCATCCAAGACCGTGGGAAGATTCAGGCACACGCAAGCCCCCTTTTTTTCTTCTCCTTTTTCTACCCACACTACCGTACTTACCACGCACTCTCGGTATCGATAAAAAGGCCGCACACGTGGCGTGTCTGGCAAATGGAGATCACCACTCTTGGCATTTCTGTCCCCGCTCCTAAGCCTGTCGAGTCTCGACAGTGCAGGTTTAAGTGCAGGTTGGATTATGCAGGAGCCGTTGCGTTGCATAAACAGCCCCAGTTGGGTGTATGTCGTCGGGCGGGTTAGGGGATGAGGACCAACACTTGTTATCGTCATGAACAACGACAGTTCCAGCACAGCGCGGTTGTAACTTAATTATATAGCAATTGCATTGCTATATCACCATGCTATACCGGTAGTCGAGCTCCTTGCGCTCCATGGGGTACCGTACTGTACAATGTCATGGGAGTCATGGGAGATTGGCAATTAAGGGGCTATCTCCCGCTGGCATGGTACACTAGACGGTACTTGCACGGTACCATAGCGAAAAAGTCACTGTCAAAGCACACGAACACAATCAAAACTCACGATGGGGATTAATACAGTACAGTAAGACTGTAAATACAGTTGTTGCACGGTGCTGTGCCGGTACAACACAAGTAACATGCTGATGCGAGCACGTCCCGCAAGCCGCAAATCATTCAAGGAATAATCCTAGACGACACAGTTCTGCTCTGGTGCTTTGGTGCTTGATGCTGGGTGCGGTAGCTGTCAGCGGCTTGTTGACCTGTTCCCGTGCGATGGGAGATCTTCCTTCCTTCCTTCCTTCCTTCCTTCCGACCAGCGACATCAACCCGCGCTCTCAGCCTCAGCACACTAGGATTCGGTGACGAGATACAAGATGGGTGACGAGATAACCGAACAGTTTAAGATATATATTCACCAGGCTGTTGCCTTTATCCGACTTCTGTGCCGCATGCTTCATGCTAAGCTGTAACACACTCCCTCGAGAAGTAGTCCAATTGGCAGTGTGTTGTGTTAATATTCTGTACTATTGAACACCCGGACTATGGCGTAGGATGGCTGAACCATCGAGGAGAATGGGTGCCAGCTGACCAAGTCGGCCTCTTTGGAATCAGAAGAACAAGCACGGGAACTCCCTTTGGGCTGGGTGGTACAGTGCTTTACATAGCTTCGATAGCAGTTGGACATTATTGAATAGATTCAATGCCATTGTGCACACAATGCGGATCAATAGCTGAAAGGGAAAAGAAAAGAAGAAGAAAAAGCAAAAGAGGAGAGATCGATCATAAACTCACCAACGGCTCAAGATCAAGACAAAAAAATCCCTTCAGGAGACAGTGCCAGCCATCATGAATGAATAATGGAGCAGCATCAGGGCGTCATTTCGATAGTGGTTACGTGCATGCCGAACCCTGCTGAGGGCGCCCACGCTATGCCCCTGGACCCGGCCGGACTCATGGATCAACACTAAATCCAGGAGCGATCTTCCTCCCTCTTGCAGGATCCAATTGCGTTCCGCCTGTGTCTCGGCGGCCAGACTGACTGCATATTGGAATAATAATATGGGATGCCCAAGCGCCTTTTCCCTTGGTGTGCCTTTCTGCTCAACTCCTGTCCCAGAGCCCATCGTCGCATCACTCAAAGGCTTCCTTCACGTCGCGCTCGACCTTCCTGCGACAAAAGATTCCAGAGAAAGCGGTTCAGGGAGAGAGCCTTGATTTCCGCAGCGAATGGTTGTTGTGAACTTCCGGACCCAAGACCCACGCAGCCGGAGTACAACGTTAAAAGACAGATTTCGACGTAGCCCCCATCCTGCAATTTGGAGACGATGCCCCACTGAGAGCGCACACGAGCAAATTCGCTGCTCCCCAAGGTAGTTTGGGAATCTTGGGTTCGAGTCCTTGTCGTCATCCTTCAATTCTCCTCCACCAAGAAGAAAAAACGAGCACTGCTGTTCCAGCAAGAAGTACGGCCCGCCTAAAAACAATCGGACATATGTGTTGAATGAGCTCGGAACAATGGGTCGTACCTCGAAATTCTCGTTCCCTATACCGGGGCGCAGGAATGCTACTGGGAAAGGAAGCGGTCCGGGAGACGTCCCACCTCTGACCGCTAGTCAATCCAAGGCTCAGCGGATATTAGGAACTGGCTCGAATCTCAATATCGATGCTCCTGCTCGGGAGGATGTTTCCTGGAGATATCCAAGTTCGAAGTCCAGTGCGATGAGTATTTCCATATCTGAGTCGACGGCTGAGACTGCGTCCACACGATCGATACAGGACAACGAAAGCTTTCCGGGATCTTATGCTGCGCGGGAGCAGCAATATGACGATGCCTTCGAACGGCCACGGTTACGAGGCAAGGCTTCTTCTACACTATTAGGGGCAAGGTATGGTGATGATGGAGCTACGGATACCTCCAGTGTACGCCGCAATATGCGCCATGAGGACTCATCTTCCACTCTAAAATCATATTATGATCGTAATAAGTCTCCGCTGGGGATATCCCAACAGACATCAGCCTCGTCAGCACGGGATTTAGCCTTAAGAAAAGGCTGTCCGCCAGTCATCCCTCCACCTGGGCTGCCGGAGCTGGAAAAGGCAGTCTTGACGTATGGCGGGGAAGGAGGATATGACGAGCCTCCACGAGAAAAGAGCTCAAAGAAGAAACCTAATAGGTTAGATCTATCATCTTTGTTTCCAATGCCAGGAAGGAAGAATGATAGGACTCCGAATACCGCCAATTCATCTATATTAACTCCTGATACTGGAGAATCCCAGAACATGGGAAGGGATCGCTCCAATTCGGGACGGAGGAGGTTGCAGAAGGCACTTTCTAAAGAGAGCATGCGCTCAACGAAGCAAAGTATTCGTTCAACTATCTCTCATACTTCCAGGCATCATGAGCCCGATCCTCCGCATTACAATAGCTCTCGAGATAATCATGAGTATTCACACAGTCGGCCTTCTCCACATATGACGCAAATTCCAGAATCGAGGGCCTTAAATGGAGCAGAAATACTACCACAGAGACAACATGGGAAGCACTTTGCAGCTCAGCCGGCCCCAACTCATAGGGGCGTTGAGTCACAACAGCTTAGTCCTCCTGGAAAAGGGCAATTTTCATGGAAGAACGTTCGTGCAAACATGGCCTCCCCACACTGGGAGCAATCGAGTGCAGCAAGCATTTCAAGTCGCAATACCAGGACCTCGAAACATACCAGTGTGAGTGCGTTTTCGAGTTCCGATCTCCAGCAAAATAGTATCCTGTCACTATCATCAGAGTCCGAAGGGGAAAATTCGGACACGGAGCCTTCATCATCCTTTGATGCTCGATCATATACCAGTACTTCAGCAAGTGTGAATGCTCAAAAGATCAGTTTAATGAATTCTGGAGGTCGCTACCCGCCGACGACACCACAAAATATAAGGCCGCCGTCTTCTTTAGGAAGATCTCAGCCATCAAGAAAACAGGGAGCTCAAGGTAGTCCCTACCTGACAATTCCCGAAAAAACAACCAGTAGGACACCCAATACATGGCAGTCTCAAACCCAAGCTGATGAAAGAAAAGCACGCAAAGAGAAGAGAATATCCAAGGCATCAACCGTGACCACAGCCACAACTGCAACCAGTTCTTCCATGAAATCTTCTCAGCACACATCTCCACCAACCTCACCAACTTCTATGGAAGTGCCGGTAGTTGCAACACGAAATAGCCGTATGATGGCCGTAACTAAACAAGAAGAAGCTCTTCTGGAAGCTCTTCGTCAAAAGCGGGCGATGATGCGGGAGAGGATAATTGAAGAGCATGAAATACAACAAAGATCTCCACCGCGTGCACCAACCAGAACGGCATCCCGGTACTCCCAGGCATCATCAATAAGCACGATACGTGGGAATCCATCATCAGGCAAAGAGCGCATTCTTCTTTACCTTGACCAACCAATAGATGATGATTATGAAATTGACACGGCAGAACCATCACCAGACCTTTCCGACTTCCTTAGTTATGATTCTGAGGAAGAAGCAAGGAGGAATGTTTTGGGTTCCCACGTTTCTAAAGAACATGCAAGACCTGATTCTTTAGTCACGGTCCACCGCAGAGGCGATAAATATAATTCTGGGACCCCATCCAATGCTACGAGACAGAGTTCGATGAGAAGCCGATCGAGCAGTAGAACAGACGACCCCGCCCGTAGAAGCGTCAGGAACCGTAGCTCAAGCGCTGTGAGGTTTGCGGAGAGTGGAGGGAGATATTCGCAAAATCAAGACTACGCCTTAGATGACCTTCAAGAGCATGAGGAGATCTGGGGGATGTAATTCCTCATTTCACGAACGCAGCCATGGGTTGAGGAGTGAATTTCATGACACATTAGCTCTGACGAGCACTACCTAATATTTTCCCCTTTGTTGAGCTTTGAATATTCTTGCCCTTTTCTTCTTTTTATTTGATCTTATATCATGTTTACATTGATTGTATGCATATACCCGAACTTCTTATATTTGTATTTTTAGGGGCGATAGCGGGGCATCATCGGTTTTGCATTTACTGGCAGTTTGGTTTCTACGGCTTTTGGTCTCTTTTTTTTTTTGGCGTGTACCACCACCATCCTCGTCATCATTTTTTTTATTTTACGTGGCAGCGAAGAGTTCTCTCGTAGAACGATAATTTTTGAAAGGGGGGATTTAAAGAGATTTACGAATTTTGTATGAAGTAACCTTGAAGACTATAAGTAGCGACGAAAATATATATATAATATATAATTGGCAACTTGCGATATCTGTTTTCATGAGAACTGTCCATTTGAAAGCATTCCTACATTAAAAACCCGAAGATATTCCATTGGCATCAAAACTAGTTGATATTATGCCTTTCCAGTGTATATTCGTAATAATATAATTTATCAGCTGTCGGTTGTCAGTGATCATTCAGGAAAGCTGAGATCTACAAATACGTACTGGTATTATATGTATGTAATTGTGGAATCAGTTCTTTTGAAGAGGATAATACAAAATACCACCGAAAGGCCATGCCAAGCACGGTTGCGGAGTTATACAGGATGGTACGGTTTATTAGTCTGATCCTCTCAACAGAAAACGACTCAATATCAATTAGAATTTCCAAACATCAGAATTGTCATTCCAATCATACCTCTACCATTTGCACGGTTTGAGTCGTTTCCACCAGCCAAAACTTGTGATGTTGCGGGCATGAGCCACACCATCCACAAACCTAAACTCCCGTCCCCCCTGAAGAATTGCGCCACAGATCCGCTACCTCCACTCAACGCGAGCCCCGATCAACCTAAGCATTCTGTGTGTGATAGAGTTCTCAGCTGCGCAGGGAACAAGAGGCATGCTGCCATGGTTTATTGTCATGGCAAGGGAAGATCTTTGAAGGGTGGGTGCATTACAAATAACGCGCGAAGGAGACGCATGACCTATTCTAGAGCCATCTTCGATCTTCAACGAGGGATCACAAGTGCAGTTTCAAAGGTTCCAAGAATCGCGCTATGCAGCCTAACTGGCGACCCTGGGGATTCAACCCAAGGCGACAAGAGGAATGTGGTCTCATGGACAAGCTTATTGTGCTGATGCCTCATGGCGGTGTGGTAGTAGGCGCAGATGAATGGCCCTCTCGAAACCCTAATATCATCTAATTCATCGATGGTCAGGAGAAAGCTGCAGGACGTGGCTTGAAAACACCCCGCCGACATGCGGTTGCGAGCACGAGATCCTAAAGGCAGAGGATGCAGTTGCCCGAGGTCCCCTTTTTTAGGGTGGAGTGGTTGTAATTATGATCCCCAGATTTTTTACGTTGCAGCAACCGGCTTCTGCAGGTGATGCACGCGCAACCATTGGCCCCAGGCTGGGTCTTGTTAGACGAAAACGTCTCCCTTGTCGAGCGAGGCGCAGAGCGATCCAGATGGGAACAAAACACCCAGTTGGAGCGACGGGGGACTCTGAAAGGGAGAGGCAATGACCGCGCGTGTGTCACGCATTTTCATCCACGTACGGACGTACTCTTGTAGATTATTTTATTTTTCTCGTCATCTCTCTACGCATATACACTCACACACACACTCACCGCCTGCCTGCACATAGGGCCTTTTGTTCGACTTCTTTCATAATTTTTTTTGTTTTGTGTTCTCTGTTGGATTTTTGTCTTTTAGAAGGCCCGCCCCCCCGTCACCGAACTCTGAACGTATTCTACGAACACCCGTCATGGCTTTATCAGACCGGCTGCGTCATGCGCCCACCGTTATGGGTGTGCCAATGAAGCATGTATCACTAATTACTGTGAGAATCTCTGCAGGGNAAAAAAAAAGAGATGGTAACTAGAAGATGTGCTAACGGTTCTGCTGCAGCTCACATTTCAAAATTCCGCTCTCATACTCGTTAGTTGCCTCCCGATTTCTCGACAATAGTAGTTTCCTCTCCGTTATATTACAAAAACGCCGCGAGAGTTTACATGCAGGGTGCAATATGTGTGAATTAACTAGATATAGATTATGCATTACTCCCGGATAATGCCATTAGCGGGGAACAATCGATATTTAACTTCAACCGCCGTGTTTCTCAATGAGGTGCTCAAGTTCGCACTCAGTCTATCGATTGCATTGTACGATATATCGAAAACGCTTCCTCCTTCCACACCCGCGACTGTCCTTTTCGAGCAATTATACACGTCTGTTTTCTCTGGCGATGGGTGGAAACTGGCTATTCCGGCAACGCTCTATACCCTACAGAACTCCCTTCAGTACATAGCTGTCAGCAATCTAGACGCGGTGCATTTTCAAATCCTTTATCAGCTCAAGGTAAACATCTATTGGAGGTTGTGAAAGATTGGTTGGATTGGTTGCTGACTGGGGTTTGCAGATACTCACAACGGCGCTTTTCAGTGTGACTATGCTTGGTAGAGCACTCTCTTCGAAACGATGGATCGCCCTCGTGATTCTCACTATGGGCGTTACTATTGTGCAGTTACCGAATGGCGATGGCTCAGCTTCCGCCGGTATAGAGGAGATCCAATCACAATTCTACTTCCCTCGATCGTTCCATGAGTTAGGCCAGCTGAGCAACGGAGCCGTGGAGGTTGCAAGAGAGCTTACGAAGCGGGGATTTGATGGACTTGGTGAGGGTTTAACAAAGCGCTCCGCTACCTACGAAGGGATCCAAGAAGATATGGGGCTGGTCAAACCAATCATGAACTACTCGATTGGTCTGTCATCCGTGTTAGTTTCGGCTGTGATATCTGGCTTGACTGGAGTATACTTTGAGAAGGTGCTTAAGGAGTCGACACACCACGTTACGGTTTGGATCAGGAATGTCCAATTATCTTTTTATTCGTTATTTCCGGCGTTAATATTCGGCGTTATCCTAAAGGACGGAGAGGAAATTTCACAAAACGGCTTTTTTGACGGATATAACGCCGTGGTCTGGACCGCTATTGTCTTCCAGGCATTTGGAGGTGTCTTGGTGGCCATGTGTATAAACTATGCCGACAATATTGCTAAAAACTTCGCCACCAGTATTAGTATTATTGTTAGCTTCATCTTCAGCGTTTGGTTTTTTGAATTTCCCATCACTCTCAATGTGAGTCCTCTCAAGCACCGTTATAAGCCTGGGAGAATGTATAGCTGATTTCAAACAGTTTGTTATTGGTACAGCGATGGTCATATTTGCAACATACCTTTACAGTGGTCCAGATAGGAAACGGTCACGACCGCCGCCCATCAACATTGCAAGTTACGAAAAGACTACGATTGATAATGGCTACACACCAAGGCTTGACGTTCCAAAACCACAGGATCACCTTGTGCCAGAGCCCTTGGAGTCATTAAAGTCGGCTGGATTGTCTACCTCAAGACCATCCTCACCTCTGAGACATCATTCCAGGGTAGGATCGTCGAGGGGAAAGATAAGAAGAAATGATTGAATTACGAATTTTAAAATATAGGGACCATATGTAAAAGTACGGGTTAAACTTTCACTCTGGTGTGGGGTCTTGGTGCTCAGGTACGGTGAATTTGGAGGGGTGGGAAAGGTTTACTCGGAAAAGGAACGAAATGATATGAATATGTCTCTATTGTCATTAGGCAGAGGATTTTGCCAGGTCAGTAGTATACGAGAGCTTCATATGAGGGCATACGCTACTACCTCCTTATAGATTTCAGACACCATCACAATGGTGTCCACTTTTTGCATGAGTTGATCTCGAGACTACTGTGTTAACACGTGATACGTGATATAGAAGCATAGGTACAACGAAAATTATTAGATACTATCAGGTCTGGAGCAATTAGTCTCATGCTTTCTAATCCGTTTCTTAATTAACTATTGCCCAAACTGGCGTTATGCCAATTGATAATGTGAGGGGACGGTAATAATGTTTGCGAGCTGTGTGGATCTTGTTTCATCCGCATAACTTTCCTTTCTTCTCTCTTTTAATTCTTAGCACGACTACAATTCCCATCTAATATCTTTTGATATTAGCCGTAGCTCCTTATTCAAACCTTTTTCGACTTCAGATCTTCTTCTCTTTATCATCTGGCAGAAGCTCCGGGTTGTTCACAGCAGGCTCTTTGGCACACTATGGATCGACAGGTCAAATCTACACCTGCTTTATGGAGAAGAAGCAATACTGCTAGAGACCCAACTCATGAACATCAAATGTATTCCCTTCATAGCGCTGTACACAATGATGAGGTTACTTTTCCCAGATGGTCTCCCAAATTACCCCCATTTCGTCACCCACGACGGTTTCCTACAACGTCATCGCAGGATTACGGTCAGTAGCTTAATGCGTTCCATACCTTCAACAAATGCTTACATTAGGTTCGTCCATACCTAGATCGAAGCACAAATGATGAACATCCAACCCAGCAGTCCCTCGGTTTCTCCACAGTGCCATACAACAACCGGGAATTGAAGAACACAGATGCTACCACACTGAATGAGCCTTTTCGATTCGCTCAGCACTTACGACCAGGCAGCCAGATACACTCAGTCTCCGATGCCGCCCAAAATTACAGTCCTATCAGCCAATTAGCTAATAATATGCTGTTTCAGAGACAAGTGGAGGAAAGGAGAACCAAGGATCTATCATCACCTTTCTTCCAGAAAGAGAAAGAAGATGTATTTCTACCTCAATTCTCTCCAGCTACGCCATCACTCAATTTAAGTGAGTTCTATTGCATTCTAATACTATGTCACCGAGAATATATTAACTTACATATAGGAAACTACGCGTATGATCCTAGAATACCTGCGATCATTGATAGCTCTCCTCTTCCAGGGGAGAACTCTAGCCCTTCTGCTAGAATATCTATGGCTAGAACATCGAGGCCTATACTTGCTACTCGAGGAAGCATTTATACCCAGGCTCCCATTGACTTTTCGGATCCATTTGACATATCTGGACCAGTTGGTGATAATTTTAAGATAGGTAGTGTGGATGAACTGGAGCTTTTTGATATCCCCAACCAGAATCCTAATGATTCTGCCCCTTTTCACCCTAGTGAGGTGACGGCTTTAGATCGTCCACCGCCAAGAGCGCATGGGATCCAGCTTGTATCTCCTCATGAACTTCCAGATAGGTTTCGACATCTCTTTCCTTACCAGTTGTTCAATGCAGTCCAGTCGAAGTGCTTCAATGCTATGTATCGGACAGATGATAATGTTGTAATTTCGGCTCCTACTGGAAGTGGAAAGACAGTGTTGTTGGAGCTAGCAATCTGCAAGCTCGCCGAGGGCCATGATTCAGGACAGTTTAAGATCGTGTATCAGGCACCGACTAAAAGCCTATGCCACGAGAGAATGAAAGATTGGCAGAAGAAATTCAGCCATCTCAACCTACCCTGTGCCGAACTGACAGGCGATACTAATCATGGGGAGATGAACGCAGTCCGCAACGCTTCTATAATTGTTACCACGCCGGAGAAGTGGGACAGTATCACTCGGAAATGGAAAGACTATATTAGGCTTCTACAAATGGTCAAACTATTCCTCATTGATGAAGTCCATATTCTCAAGGATACTCGTGGAGCAACTCTCGAGGCTGTTGTGTCTCGCATGAAGTCTATTGGCACGAATGCTAGATTCATCGCTCTCAGCGCTACAGTTCCAAACTCGCATGATATAGCCGTTTGGCTAGGTAGAGACCATACGAATGACCACCTCCCTGCCCACTGTGAGAAATTTGGGGAAGACTTTAGGCCGGTTAAGTTGCAAAAGCACGTTCATGGTTTTGAAGGCCCGCAAAATGATTATGCTTTTCAGAAGATCTTAGATTCGAAATTACCACAACTCATCTCGAAGTACACGCAGAAGAAGCCCATAATGGTATTTTGTTTTACTAGAAAATCCTGTGAAGGAACTGCTGCAAATCTTGCTAGTTGGTGGACTGGTCAGAAAGTGGTTGACAGAGCATGGCCAGCTCCAGCCCAACGTATAGTAGCTAGGCACAAAAGTCTCCAAGACCTAGTGCCATGTGGTGTAGCATTTCATCATGCTGGCCTCGATCTAGAAGACAGAAACGCCATTGAAGAAGCCTACCTTCGAGGGAATATAAGCGTAATTTGCTGCACCTCGACGTTGGCTGTAGGAGTCAACCTTCCTTGCCATCTTGTTGTTTTGAAAGGCACTGTAGGATACCAGGACCGGACGCTCAGCGAATATTGTGATTTAGAAGTGATGCAGATGCTTGGACGAGCTGGTCGGCCACAGTTTGATGATACAGCTATTGCAATTATTATGACGCGGTCTGAGAAAGTTGACAGATACAAGAAGATGATCTCAGGACAAGAGATATTGGAAAGCACACTTCATCTCAACCTAATCGAACATCTGAATTCCGAGATCAGCCTAGGAACAGTCCATGACATCTACTCTGCAAAAGTCTGGCTTGCCGGTACCTTCTTAGCGGTTAGAATGAGACAGAACCCAAAGTATTACGACATGGATGGAATATATTCCACTCGAGGTACTGATGAGCAGCTAGAGATGGTCTGTGAGAGGAATATAAAACTTCTTCAGGAGAATCGACTTGTTTCGGACGAGCAACGGTTTACTTGCACGGAATATGGCGAGGCAATGTCTCGGTATATGGTCCAGTTCGAGACAATGAAACTACTACTCAGTATGCCACCTCAAGTAAAGACCGAACAGATTGTAAGTTTGATAATTAACTAGCACATGCAATTTCTTATCATATATATAGCTCCACATTTTATGCCAAGCGCATGAGTTTAGGGATCTCCGAATGAAGCCAAATGAAAGAGTTTGTCTTCGGGAGTTCAACAAGTCGCTATTTATCAAATTTCTAGTGAAAGGAAATATATCTACAACGGCACACAAAATATTACTAATTATACAAGTTCAACTCGGTGGAGTGGAATATCCAAACAATAATGACTTTAACCTCATTCGTCGACAATTCATGATGGAAACTAAAACTGTCTTTGAACGCATTCAACGCTTGTCCAGGTGTCTAGCAGATTGCAAACTTGCAGATTGTGATGCTATATCTACTAAACGTACCTTAGATCTAATTCGAAGCATCTCAGCTGGCTATTGGGAGTATTCCTCGTTGCAGCTCAGACAGATACCAAATATCGGCTCTGCTGCTGTACGGAAGCTAACAAGCAACAATGTCCATAGTGTAGAACAGCTTGTAAACCTTGATACTGCCGGAATTGAACGTGTCATGAGCAGAAATCCGCCTTATGGGAAGAATATGCGGGATATATTGGCTAAGTTTCCTCGATTGAACCTTACAGCAAAGAACGAAGGAAAAGTTGCATCCAAACCTGGAGAGCTACCAAAAGTCCTTGTCAGGGCGAGGTTAAACTTTGAAAACGCCTCTGTTCCGATCTGGGCTGGTCGAACACCCTCTGTCACCTTCATGGCTGAACATTCCCCAGGGCGCTTAGTACATTTCTGGCGAGGCAATATAAAGAATTTACAGAAAGGCTACGAGCTGTCTTTCAAGGTGGAACTGACAAGTCCAGAGGATGAAATTAAATGCTATCTTGCGTGTGATGATATCATAGGCACAAATTGTTCTAGTGTCGTCAAACCAGACCTTCTAGCATCAGCATTTCCGGTTCGAAAATTAGAGAAGCAGCAATTGAAACTGTCATTTGAGAAAGCTGATAATGCTGGGAAGGTAGAGAATGATGAATTTGGATTCGACGATATTGAAGATGAAGAGTTATTGGAGGTCGTGAAAGGAGTTGAACGCCCTTCGAGCGATTATGGATCGGTTGGCCACCTTGAGGAATTCGAGGATATCGATAATGTCATCACTGAAGAAAGAATCGCTAATAAATCTCAGTGTCTGAAGGTCGTTGCTGAGTCTGTTCAAATGGATAATGGCAAGTGGACATGTAATCATGCTTGTAGCGGAGGAATGGTTACGAAGAATGGGAGAGAATGCAAGCATAAATGCTGCCATGAGGGTCTTGACAAGCCTCGGAAAGTGTTTGCTCGCAAAGTAAGACTGATTACTTGCGCCGGTCTTGATCAGTATTTGCTAACCAGGTATACTAGTCCTCGACAGCAAAGAAAGAAGAGCAGACTTCTGTAACTCGTAAGGTTTGTGTTTTCATATATGAATGATAAGAGAGGACATTCTAATTTATAGCAGGACGATCTGAAAGATAATTCTTCAAATATCAGGAAGGTTTGTAAGTATTCTTAGATATATGATCAGAACTAAGATAGCATCTTAGTCACAAGCACTCTCTAAGTCCTTGAAGTCGACAACTAAAATTATTGGGGAACAAGCTACGGTTAGTGGTTATACATTTATCTTGGCATACAAATACTGATTTTTTTAATGGACTCAAGGATCTATTTCAATCCGAACTTAACCACGACTATGAAATCCTTTCTGATAGTGATGTGGAGATCATAGACTTAGCAGAAGAGCTGCCACTCGTTCAATATGAAGATCCAACTCCTCGAGATTATCGCAAGCTCGATTATCTTCACAAAAGAGTTCAGAAGGATAATGATTTCCGTATCCCTAAATTCAAGCAACCCAAATTCTCATATACAACTGGAAAGTTGCCTGATTTATCTTTAGTTGGAAATTATGATTCTAGAAGCAACATTCCTGATAGCACAACTGATCTGGAAATCTTTTCAGACATGGAAGATTTCCCCTCCCTAGGGGCTCTTCTCAATGAGAATGATGTCAATAAGGACAAGGCTGGAATAGCAGCCACATATGATTCGAAGGGGATTGTGCCATCTTCCAAAGATAATATATACGCTGGTCAATACGACAACGTGAATCTACAAAGTCCGGTTTCTCCAATCAGAGGGAACTGCGACAATGACGCAGATATTAATGATGATATATTTGATTTCGCGGCATTTAACACAGACGAACCTATGAGCAAGCCCTTCACTCCGCCAGTGGCAACCACAGACGATTCACATAAAAGGCCCAGGACTCCAGACTCGGATCCCTCTCCAGCAAAACGGCCTTTTGTCAAAAGAGAAATTCCAGAGATACTTCGTCATCATCATATCCCTGACTGGGTGAATGAGTTTGATTCAGATCTAATTGATGAACTAAAGGATATCGTTGAGTTCGTTGAGTAACTCTTGAATGTAACAAATACTTCAATTTTGCATTGCGATTCATGCTTATTTACATATGAACATAGCCTCTATCATTGCTCCTTATATATCTATAGCCGCTTTTTATTGGGTTATCAACCTGTATCTTCCTGTTAAGACATCGCTCTGGGAGTAGCCTCTGGCCTTGTACCTAGCTGAATCTGCCATAGAAATAAACTATCATCTAGCTCCCTAGAGGTATTAAATTTTCAAGACAGGTACATGTGCAAGGTGATGCAGGCCTGTACCAAATCCCAGAATTCAGGTGGGCCTGAGTATGTGTCTCTGTTGATATGGTAGATTTGTCTCGCTGTTGAGAGAAAATACTATCTTAGACCGTCCCAGACCTCCATAGAAGTAAGTATGGTGCTTGCAACAGTCGTATATCCTGATATAAGCAGCGAAGTTGGTATCCATCCAGTCACAAGACCAGGAATCAAGAGATCAAATCCGTCAGCAAGGAGTTTCCTCACTAACTTATTCGGTCTCGTCTTCTTGACTGGCGGAGAGTTTTTGCCCTTCTTCTCGTTGGTACCATTAGGCTTAGTAGAGCTTCCACTATTCAATAGTCCGAGAACACTCTTAATAATCGAAAACACCAAGGAATAAAACCAGAACTTATTTGCTTCAAGTAAACATTGTGCTGCCCAAGTCGTCTTCCAGGCACCCATAGCATCCAGCTGTTTCAAAATTAGAAAATTCACTGGCTGTACATTCAACCCAAGATATTATTAAGTCAAGTACTTACCATGGTCGAAGATTCCATAATCAGATACATTCCCATGCAGGACCATTTCCCTACATCCAATAGAGCATCAAGACCAGTGCTATTGTTGAAACATTGGAATGCCATTGAAAAACAGCTTAAAAATTTGAAGAACCGGAAATATCGTCGTCCTGTCACGGATATATTTTTTTCTCTTTAATATTTTGCAAATACAAGAACGAGAAGTGAGAGAAGGGGGAAAATGAAAGAACCACCACTAACCTAACGCAAACTGCTGCCGAAGACCTCCCCAAAATATCATGTCCGTCTTTACCACGGAGTACGCTGCCATTATCTGCGCCACAGCTTGTAGCAGTCGAAGAACTCGTTCTAGACCACCTAGACACATAAAAAAAGCAAAGTCAGGGGGGCTTCTGCATGATGACGAAGAACGCTGTGTGACTCTTCCAAAGATTATACGGAATTTAAGCATTCGTACCTGCATCTGTCAAGAAACGAACGGCATGATTGAAGGTCATTCTGAGCTCTGTCCTCCTATGCCGGATCAGACGCTCTTCAGATCAATTAGTCATTCTGGTAGTAGATTGAGATGGAGGTTAAACAGTACGCTAGCGTTGTTTGTATGATGTAATCAATGTTATAGTTAAAACGGTTGTCTTTATGTATCTAGAATGGTTCTACTTCTAATTAGAGGAAGATATGGCTGATAAACTGAGATTTACGTTGTCACTAGTGGCTTTCACCGTCTTTATAAGAAACTGGTAATAAAACCTTAACCGAGAATGGGATGAAACGATTAGGAGATATCAGCATTCCTACAATATTCCTACCAAATATGCTAAGGTCGACGGTGGAAATTTTACACCAGTAATATTTTCAATGGTGTGAAACAAATGAAACAGGATTTTCAAGTTTAACTCCTTAGATACAGACAGTCCTGGAAGAGGACCTTCTACGAGTGAAACAGCAATAAATACAGTATTAACACTATTCTATGGAAACGATGTCCCTAAGTTTATTGCCCAGGAGCAATAAGCTTGCCTTGCCTTAAGGCATCATGGTCCCAACCACCGGCTAGTGCTGAACCGCTGTGCTCTTCCGCATAAGCTTGCATACGAGCTTCTAACTCTGGTCGGAAATGTCTAATGAGACCCTGGATAGGCCAGGCGAAAGCCTCACCAAGTGCTACATTGTATTAGTTGATGGTCCAATGAATATAATTTACAAGGAATACTTACCACAAATAGTATGTCCCTCTACTTGTTTCGTGAGTTCCTGCAACATGTCAATCTCGCGAGGTCTCCCTTGTCCCTTTTCGAACCGCTTCATCATTTGCTCTGTCCACTTGCTGCCCTCTCTGCAAGGAGTACATTGACCACAGGACTCGTGTCTGTAGAAGTGACTTAATCTTGAGATTGCACGAACAACGTCAGTGCTTTTGTCCATCACAATAACGGCTGCAGTACCAAGACCAGATTGGCTATCCTTCAATGCGTCGAAATCCATAATCTGCTCATCGCAAACACTCTTTGGTAGAATTGGTGTGGAGGAGCCGCCTGGAATAATCGCCTTGAGGTTGTCCCATCCTCCACGGACACCACCACAATGTTTGTCGATAAGTTCTCGGAGAGGAATACTCATTTCTTCTTCAACAGTGCATGGGTTGTTGACATGTCCTGAGATGCAAAACAGTTTTGTTCCTGCATTCCGTTCACGACCGAATGAAGAGAACCAGCTTCCTCCTCTTCGGCAGATTGTTGGCGCGACTGCAACGGTCTCGACATTCGCAACAGTAGAAGGGCATCCAAAAAGACCAACAGATGCGGGGAACGGTGGCTTTAGACGAGGCTTGCCTGGTTTCCCTTCCAAGGATTCGATGAGAGATGTCTCTTCACCACAGACATAGGCTCCCATTCCACGGTGAACGTATACGTCGAAGTCATATCCGCTTCCACAAGCGTTCTTTCCAATTAAACCATCTGCATAAGCTTCTTGGATTGCCTTCTGAACAACAGCTGCCTCGTGATAGAATTCGCCACGGATGTAGATGTATGCAGCCGTGCAGTTCATGGCTCGTCCAGCGACCAAACATCCTTCAATAAGCTTGTGTGGGTCTTTTCGCATAATTTCACGGTCCTTGCAGGTTCCAGGCTCACCCTCATCGGCATTGACAACGAGATATCTAGGCTTGTTGTCCTTTTCCCAGCCTTTGAAGTTCATGAATGACTGTTTTTGGTCAGTATTTGTCTGGAACTTCGCGGCAGAATATCTATAAATACCCATTTCATCCCAGAAGGGAATCCAGCGCCACCACGACCTCGAAGACCTGAAGCCTTAATCTCAGAAATGATCTAAGTAAACTGTCAGCTAGTGTATCAACACTTCATTGCCGCTATTGACATACCCAGTCATCGCCCTTTAAGATTATCTCCTTCGTCTTATGCCAATCACCATACTTCTTGGCACTTTTGAGATCAGCCGGAGTACGCCCATAGAGGTTTTGGAAAATCCGATCTTGGTCCCTGAGACCGCCAAATTGTGTTTTCTTTGGTGGTGGAGCGTCTTGTACGGTAGCAAGCCCCCGGCTTTGCTGGGCCGATGAGGTGTTCGGAACTCGGGATGCCGCGGCGGTAGTCGAAGGAAGGACACGAGTTGAAATTGAGGAGATGCCCTTCGCCGAAGGCGCGTGTCGGGAGAGCATTGTGAGAGATTGTGATCCTCAATCGAGTAGAATGGGAAGGAGTTGACGTTGGTGATGCGAATATTGAGATGATTATTCGATTCGCACGAGCGTTCATTGGCTAATTCAAGAAGCTCTGCTACGGAACCAATTAGCACCACTTACGCAACTTGAGGATATCCACAAGTATTTGGATTTGTACAACTTCTCACCTCAAGACATCGACTATCGACTCTACGCCACTTCGCAGGGTTTATACAGCGTGGCAGCTCTGTTAATGGTCGACAGGAGCTTCCAAAATGTGAGCGGGGTTATACAAAGGAACTTGGACGTCGACTTGGAGCTCTGACCATATCCGCTTCAACCTTGGGTCGTGAATCTACGGTTGTTTTGTTTGAACCTCATATCACTTTGAGCTTGGCTAGACCTGATCTTCTCGCAATCCTGTGAAGTCTGCCAATATTACCCCAAGAATATAAACACCATGTCGACTTCTAAGCGCTCATCAATCATGCCATCGGCGCCCAAGCCTCCTACTTTACTTGCAACCTCACTCGTTATTGCGGACCTTGCCTCACTAATAGGCACGCACCTGATTACTCTAGGTTCAAAAAGTGTAGTCCATCCCCGCGGTCGTCTAAATTCGACCTATGCACCCATAACAGTTGGTAGTAACTGTATCTTGAGCGAGCGTAGCTCAATTGGACTGCAAAGCCCACCTACGGTTGATCAAGAACAAGGAGTGGTGATCGGAGACTTTGTAGTAGTGGAGAGTGGAGCAGTAGTAGAGGCTAAGAAGATTGGCGATGGCAGTTTGATTGAGATCAATGCGAAGGTCGGAAAGGGTGCAGTCTTGGGCAAGGTATGTTGAGGCTGTTATGTTCTTGAGCTTGAGACTAAGTCTTTCATAGCACTGCAAGATTGGCCCATTGTGCGAGGTTGCAGAAGGAGAAGTGTTGCCGGACTACACAGTGGTTTACGGGAATGGAATGCGCAGAATAGATAATAGTGGCGTTGAGGATTTGAAGCTTAAGATGGTGTCACAGCATGCTGGAGTAATGAAGAAGCTTATATCTAGCAACTTGTCAAAATTTCAATGATCTCTCAAGGTATATACCAGCATAGCTTAAAAATTCCATTCCGGAAACATCTATTGCATTTATATTTGCACCATGTTCTGGATAAGTGACAATTAATTCAAGAGTATACCGCCCCAATGCGCCGTTGTATTTGACAAATGAAACTTATTGTACGTCATGCATGTCCTGAACCTTAATATATTACAGTCATAAACAGAACCAATATCCCTTAACTATTTTGACCACCACCCCGAGCTCGTTTCCCAAGGTTGCCTGGTCCTCCTCCAGTACCATCTTCACGAGGTCGTTTCATCCCGGTGGGAGCTTGCGGGTTGAAGTTGGGTGCTGCAGCGCTGAGCCCGCCTCTTTGTTGGCCCCCACCTCTCCCACGACCTGATTGGTATAGATTGCCACGCCCTCGATTTGGGCCACCACCGCGGCTGACATGTGGGATTCCTGACGGACGAGGGGCATTTCCTGGTACAGGCAGCGAGGATGGCTAGGAGTTGTCAGAATAAGGGGGAATAAAGATGTGGAGAGGTTACTTACTGTGGGAATATTACTAACTGGTGGGTTTGAAGTCCCATTCGTAGTAGAAGGTATGCTCGTTTGTTGTTGTTGCGAGGGAGGCCTAGAGATTCCAGTAGTGGTTGCTTCAGGCTTAGGCTCGGGCTTTGACTCAGGCTTTGACTCAAGCTTTGGCGATGCTTCTGCTGTGCCATTCAACTGATTCTCAACAGCTGCTGCGACTAGATATTAGTTATTTTGAGTAACTAGATGTAGTGGCTTAACTAGACTTACCAGGAACGGGTGGTGGTGGTGGAGGCCTCGCTGATTTAGCAATTTCCCAGACTTCAGCCACTGGCTTGTCTGGCGTGTCAGTTGCAGCAGTCTCTACGACTTGAAGTTTTGCTGCAGCGATTTTGTTCTTGTTATCCATCATATTAAGTTTCAAAGCTGACTTTTTCCCTTCCATGAGGACTGCCTGGACTTTTGCATTCTCCGCTTTCTTTTGGGCTTCAGCCAGCTTATCAGCCGTCCGTTTCTCTTGTTCTTCCTTGATCTTCTGGGTTTCCACCTCGAGTTTCTTCTTCAAATTGGTAGCAAGGATTGATTTGATGGTCGGGTTGGTTGATAACAGATTGCGGACATCCGCATCAGACAGGCTGTTGACATCAAAAGATGTCCCTCCAGGTGTTTTTTGACTAGGTGTTGAGGGTGTGCCCGACGGTGCTGTTTCGGTCTCCTTTGGTTGACCCTTAGGCGTCTCGGGAGGAATAGCAGGTTTGTTTTCTGCTAGCCAAATCTGCTTCTCTTGTTCCAGCCTCAAATTGTATTCAGCCTCGAGCTGAGCCTTGGCACTTTCTCGAGACTCCGCAAGTTTCTTGTTCAAGGCCGTCTTCATCTTATCTGATCGAGCCTTTAGGGTAGCCTCCATCTGTTCTTCGATCTTAGCTGCTCTTTCCTCCTGTTCTTTAACCTTTGCCTCTGCTTCAGCAACACGATCCTCAAGCGATTTCCTCTCCTCGTCTGATAAAGCCGAATTAACAATGTGCTCTGTGTGGTTATTCGGCTCATCATGCTGCATTAGGACATCAGTGGAAGGTGCAACAGGTTTAGATCTAAGCTCTGCAACAATGGACAGCGCATTGTCTCGTTCAGAAGTAACTTTTTCCAACTCTTGTCGCAAATTGGAAAGCTCATCTTCAAGAGATTGCTTTTTCTGTCTGATCAGGTCCAGCTCTTTACGGAGGTCTGAGAGCTGATTATTAAGTACGTCTTCAGTCTGAGGCTCCTGTGATACTTGGGCTGCAGCTACACTTGAATCAGTTGCGCCTACAGGGCGAGACGTTAAAGCCTGATCTCTTTCTAACTTGGTGGAATCCAGTTCCTGCTGGATAGCTGCAAGACATTGCTGTAATGAATCTCTCTCCTGTATTGCTGTCTCCAGCTGTGCTTTCAAAGATGTAAGTTGCTCTTGAAGGGCAACTTTCTCCGCTGAAGCAGCCTCTCTTTCCGCAGTTCTATCAGCTTTGTCCTTCCTGACTTTCTCCTTGAATTGATCAGTTAACTTTTGCCTTGTCTGCTGCCAGGAAGCCTTCTCTCCTTCCAAAGTCTCGATCTTCTCCTGTAACGGTTGTTTTTCTTCAAGTAAAGAATCCCGCTCAACTTTTAAAGCTTCTATGGTCTGTTTCAGCTGATCCATTTCTGCGGGATCTACACGATCATATTTGGATAGAATATCCTGGGTTCTCTTTTGCCAGCGGTCCCGGTCCTCTTTCAGAAGATTCATCTCCCCTTCCATAGTTTCCTTGCCTAGTTCCAGTTCACGTACTGTGGCCTCTAATGGCTGTATCTGACCTATAAGCTCTTCTATTTGCTTTGTCTTTTCTGCAACTTGAGCCTGGGCTTGACGAGCTTCATTCCGTAATGTGATACTGCTCTCACGGAATAAGTTCAACTCGTTCAACTTCTCCATTAGATTCTTGTGAGCAACTGAACTTCGGCTACTATCGTCATGACCCTGTCGTTCCTGCTCGAGCTTCAACCTCGTCTCATCTAATTGTGATTGGGCGTAGGTTAGTTGCTGCTGTAGACGTTTCGACTCTTGCATCTGAAGATCGTACTGAACTTCAACAATTTCCTTTTCCCGCCTGAGGAAGCTGTTCAACTCGCGCAATCCATCAACTGTTCGATTGGGAGTCGCCGGTGGTGATTCAACCTCAGGGTGATCCGATCCGGATGATCTACTTTGCTGCAGGCCCGAGATTTGTGATCCTAGGTTCTCTAGTTGTTGATGGAGGAGCTTATTCTGAGCATTTGCATCGTCCCTTCTTGCCTTCAACTCCTTAATCTCCTGCTCCAATCGCATTTTGCGTTCCTCCCAGGAGGCTGCACTCTGACTCAGAGTCACTCTGGCAGATTCAGCTTCTACTCTCAGAGAAGCCGCCTCCGTCTTTAACTGATTATAGTCGGATCGAAGATTCTGAAGCAATTTTGCAGCCTCTGCGTGTTTGACCAGCTCATTTTCATAATCTTGCTGAGCTTTGGTCGCTATGGCAGCTTGCGCACGAAGATCTTGCTGGTGGAACTGTGCAGCAGTAGCATGTCTCTCGTCTTCGTCCTTCAGTCTCATGATCTCTGCTTCCAGAGCAGCTTTCTGTTCTTCAGTTTGTCGAGTAACTTCCGATTGTTGGTTCCTTAAAGTCGTCATCTCGTTGTTTGTATTGGTGAGTTCAGCAGATAAGTCATCAATCCGTTGTTGAAGGTTACGGATCTGGGTATTCTTTTCTTCAATGATCCGGTCCATCTCTTCCCTGTACTGGTCCTGGGTTGCATTAAGGCTCTGGAGCTCCTCCTCTGAAGACTGACTTATAGCCTTGTACTGCTCCATTTGGCCCTTGGTGTTCTCAAGTTCAGACTTCGCAAGATCAAGATCTCTCTTCAATTCTGAGACTTCGATAGCAAGAGTCTGTTCCCTGCTGAGTATGTTATCCTGGACAGGTTCATCATTTCCTGATATATTCTCAACATTTGCCCCTGGCCGTGGTGTCGGCTGGGGACGGAGAACCTCAACGCGCTCCTCAGCACTCTTTAATTCGATAGTCAGCTCATCAACTCGGGCTTGGAGATTATCCCTATTTGTCTTGGCCGCCACCAACTCCTCTCGCACTTGCCCAAGGTTAGTGACCAGGTCGTCGATCCGCTTCTGGCTTTGCTGGTTATCATACTCTTTTCGGAGCTGCGTCTTCTTATGATCTTCAACTTCGTCCGCCAACTTACGTTTCGTTGTACTTAGTTCTGCTTCCAGAGATTCCAGCTGACTCTGAACCCGCCTTCTATTCTCGGACTCAGCTAACTCGTGTTCGTTCTGCAGCGTTTGCTGACTAGCTACTAATCCATTAAGCCGACTTCGTTCATTCATCAGGTTTTCGTTATCTTGAGTCAACCGATCCTGGATATCCTTCCACAGCGTCTTCTCTGCCTTTAGGTTGGCATTCTCATTTCTCATGCTCTCCACCAAAGATTTAGCCTCGATAAGATCTTCGGCAACCTGCTGTGTCCTTAAGTCTTGTATTGCTGCCGCTTCAGAGAGTGTCTGAGAACGTTTCTGCATCTCGTTGTTCTCTTTCTGTAACATCACATAGTTAGAGTGCAACATCTCGTACCGTTCATTTGCAAGCGTAAGCTGGCTGCTGACTCTAGCAATTTCAGCTTGAAGTGCACCCTTCTCAGATGAGAGTTTCTCTGCTTGTTCTTTCAAAGTACGTCGATCAACAGTTTGTTCTTCTCGGTAATGATCAAACTGAGCTTGCATTTCACGTAAGAGTGTCGCATAGTTGGCAGCATCCGTACTATGATGATTGTTCTCAGTGGTTGTTATAATATCGTTCTCTCCAGTTATAGACTGGTCAAACATGGAGCCAATCTCTGAGGCAGCAGGAATCTGTCCACGATATTGAAGCATTCGGCGGAACATATCTCTTTCCTTGATGTAGCTTTCGGAGCGTGTGACCATTGAGCGCAGCTCATCCTTGTAATTCTCAATCTTTGCTTGAAGGCTCTGTACTTCTTCATGATCTTTGGCAGCTTGATGTTTGGCAGTTAGTGCTTCTTCGCTCTCCATTTGCGCCCCTAGCTGCCTGGTAATCTTTAGAAGTTCCTGGTTCTTTTCTTGGAGCTCGCTAATACTACGGAAAACAACAAGCCGTTCACTGATGAATCGATCGGTATCGGTTAGCCCCTCTAAAGCTTCTTCACCAATCTCACCTCGAGCTAGACGTTCAAGTTGTAGGCGTTCATCAGCACTCAGAGCGTCATATCCACGCTCCCGAGCTTCCATGTCGCATAGGAGCATCTTAACTTGTGCACTGAGATCGCGCAACTGTTGACGGAGAATATTTGCCTCTGCCTGTGCAGTGGAAGCCTCACTCTCTGCTCTTCTAGCATCTTTCTTGGCACGATCTCGTTCAATACCTGCCTGATCAACGAAGCTTGACATCTGTACTACTTCTTGTTGAAGTCGTTCGTGCTCGGCTTGAAGCTCTTCTATTTCCGGTTGCTTAGCTTCTAGATCCTGCAACATCTCTTCCATATCGGCAGCAAGACGCTCGCTTCGTCTTTTCTCGTTGGCTAACTGTCCTTTAACTTTGTATAGCTCTTCGATAGCCTGAGTTGCTGTGATGGCCGACTTGCCTCGAATAGAGCCTGGAGTAGAGAATGGCCCAGAAGGCGAGCCAGCTCTTCCCAGCATCGATCCATTTAAACCTTGACGTGGCGTAGCAGGAATAGATCCACCGACAGGTTGGGCTTGCGTCAAGGCCTCAAGACGATCCACCTCCGCTTCAAGTTCGGCTATCCGACGTTCAGCTTGTTCTTGTAACTCCCGCTCTGCTTCAACTTCTTGTTGACATCTGCCAACNTTTTTCGTCCGCCTCGTCTTTTGTTTTTCTTAATAACGAATCAACTTCCTGGAGCCTCTCCCAGTGGGCTTTTGCTTGTTGGGTTTGAAGATCAGCTAGTCGTCTTCCACTCTCCAATTCCTGTCGGAAACCCTCTTCGGATTTTGCAGAAGCTTCCTGTAATTGTTGGACTTTCAAAAATGAATCCTCAGCCTTCTTCTGTACCTCATCGAGACGGGCACGTAGGGCCTGCTCCGTTTTCTTGAGTGCTTCTACATTGGAACTAGCCTCTTCATTCATACGTTGTAGTTCAGCAATCCTAGCTCCCTTTTCCTTTCGCAATTTCAAAGATTCCGCATTTTTAGTCTTTAACTCGTTTTCGAACCACTCGTTGTTACGTCTGGCTAGCTCAAGTTCTTGCTTAAGGGACTGCTCTCTGAATTTTGCACTAGAAAGGGATGAGTTCGCGTTCTGAACTGTCTGCTGTAGAGCCGTTATTTGTTGATTTAATTCCAAGATCTTTTGATGCTGTTTTTGTATATCTTCAAGAAGGCTAGCATTGGCATTTGTCTTCGTTTCTAACAGCGCAATAGAATCGCGATTTGCCGATTCGAGTGATGCTATTCTAGCTCGCAAAGTTTCTACTTCGGAAAATGACGTTGTAGAGGACGACTTAAGCTTTTGCAATTCGCTTTCTAGTGCAGCTCTTGAGTTTTCTAAGGAAGAGATAAGTCAGAGACCAAAGTAGAAAATGCTAGATTGATATTATTACCCTCTTGGCTGAGCTTCTTTCGGTCTTCTTCAAGATCCTTCTGAGACTTTTCGAGGCTGGATCTCAACCCTTCAATACGTGTCTCCGATGACCGCACAGCGCTCTCGAGTTCGATATCAACGTGTAATTTATCAGCAGCAAGTTCGTCATGCTCGCGCGCCTTTGCCGTTACAGCTTCAAGAACAGATCGGACCAGCTCTGATGTCGGCTGGTCAAGAACGGTGGTGAGAGTTTGCTGCGGGAGACTCAAGTATGCCGACAAGTAGTCGGTATCCAATATAGCTACCGCCATGGTTAGATGCCCTCTTATAAGATAATCAACCGTGATGCTGTATCATTTGTATCCAAGGCGTTTGTTGAAGTAGGCAGCGTTAGTGCTTTGAACCGCGGACCATCCCCCACAACAGAGCCAGCAAAAGCTTAAAACGTTATGTCTACAATGATCGCATGTCCCATGAGCCTAATAGGGAGAAGTTCCCCGGTATTTGCAGTTAAAGGGATGCGGTCAAAGTGAATTCGTGATGAATCGCGTTCGGTTGCTAGGCAATTAGAAGGTTGGACTAAAATTGCCAGCTCGCGCGACTAGCTCGCCTTTGCGAGCTTTGACATCCCAGCCTTGTTTCAATCTCACTCGTCAGCCTTTCTACAAAATACAGTAGAAACAGTTAATCCTAGTGATTTTCTAGATTTAACATACATTACAACCGAAACCTAGTTTACAGACACCAGATCTCAAATTCTCCACTCCATCGTCTTCTACGAACTACAGAGCGTCAAACTCACCTTGCAAGGCTTCTACAGGAGCAACTCTCTTGTCACCTTCCTGTCCAATTCTGTTGGAATATCCTCCAAACTTATCGCAAATCTAAATCATTTCGACATGTCCTCTTATCTAGAGAAGCAGCAAGCGGCTTTTAAGAGTAATGTCACATCGGCTGCGACAAAGGTATCTAACAAACGCACTTTCGCAGCGACACCAGCATCTGCACCTTCTCCTGCCCCCTCGAATGCCTCCAACGCCTCGAGAAACGAGAACAAGGATCAAAAACGTAAACGAGAAACACAGAATATTGTCTACTCCCAGCCTGCGGTCACTGGCTACGGCGCCGATCCCTTCAGTCAAGTGACGTATGTCATCGACTTCCTAAAGAAAAAGGACGAGCCCAAGACATTTATGGAAATATTAGGATATCTAAGTCAGTCACATGTGGATGAACCGCAGAAGAAGATTATCGCCACGATTCTAAAGAGACATAGTCGTGTCCGATGGATTCCCGATCCAAATGTGAAGACACAACGGTGGGATTCGGGCACCTTCGTTCATAACCCTATTATCAACGTTCGAAGCAAGAAGGACCTGATGTTATATCTCCAGAATAAGCCTGATGCAAAAGGAGTATCTGTTAAGGACCTGAAAGATGGCTGGCCTGACTCCGAGGAGGCACTCAACGAGTTAGAGGCTGAGCATAAAATTCTAGTTACACGGACGAAAAAGGACAATCATGCTAGAATGGTGTGGAGCAACGATCCTTCTCTTGTTCATAGGATCGATCCTGAGTTCCAAAAGATGTGGCTCGATATCAAACTTCCAGGTGTGGACGACCTTGTTAGGAAACTTCTTGACGCTGGCCAAAAGCCTGCAAGTGAAGACCCAAGCAAGCGGATCAAGCCACTACCAAAGCCAAAGGAGAAGAAGAAGAAAGCGGCAAGAAAAGGTGGCCGTACCACAAACACACATATGGAACATCTTCTCAAAGATTATGGCCACTTAAAACGGTAATTACTATTTACTGATTATCGCCATTAACAACAACCCCCTCGCTATTCGATGGCTCGGAATGATCACTAATTCTGCGATGTATCTCCTATGAGCGCAGCATTCCGAATCACGCATACTTGTCAGTAATCATTTGTCTCAAAGCTATGTAAAGCGAGATGCAATAGTTTGGTAGAGGCATCGCGCAGAGGAGCCGAATCCTACACAAACACGACATACAAGCCAAGCTCCTAAAATCGGGCGCTTGCGGGGTGGAGAAGCTCTATCGAGGACATGTTTTTACACTACATTTGTGGCAGTGTTAGTTATCCGGCTCCCACAATATGGAATAAGTTGCTTATAGCGGGACTTAGGCTTTGTGAGCGGGAAGGCTCTATCAAGGATGTGTTTACACGAAATTCCTAGGGATGTATCATAATAATCATCTTCTATTGCTACTTGATCACTCAAGTTGAAACTTAACTTCTTCCTTAATATTCACTCTGTGGTGGTTGGTCAATTGCGTGGCAAGATCCTGTTAACCATTTGTGGCTAAAATTAAGGTGCTAATAAATCCGATGGTGCGCTTCTAATAATCTCGGGTTGATTTCTAATCTTGAATAACCACGAGAGAAGTAGTTGTAGGAGCCATAACTAATCATTTTCGAAGCATTCGTAGCACCGAAACCCATTTAATCCATTTGCATATAATATTGCCTTGGTTCTAGCAAGGATTGGAAGAAAGAACATATTGTTTTTATTGAGTCGCATGCACTTCAGACCGTCTGCGCGCAGAATGACGAATTTCAAGATCGATATTGTTAGCGACACAGTTTGTCCCTGGTGCTACATAGGCAAGAAAAAGCTAGACAAGGCTATCAGTGCATATCAACAGTCGCATCCAGGATCCGAAGATACATTTTCAATATCATGGCTCCCGTTCTATCTTAATCCCGGGGCCCCGAAGATTGGTGTGTATTTCGCCTATTCCCCATATCTTTGCTTCATCTAACATATGTATATATAGGTGTCGACAAGGGATCTTATTTCGTGGCCAAATTTGGTGAGGGGCGCACACAAATGATATTTGAACGGCTGCGACAGCAAGGGGAAGAGACGGGTATTAACTTTAAATTTGGTGGCAAGACTGGAAACACGAGAGACAGTCATAGGTTGATCCAGCTTGGGAAGACCAAGTCACCACAAATGGAGACTAGAGTTGTGGAGGAGCTTTTCCGGTCGTATTTCGAGGAGGAAGGTGATATCACAAGTCCGGAAATGCTGCGTAAAGCGGCAGTGAAAGCAGGATTGGATGAAAATGAAGTTAAGGAGTGGTTGAAAACCGATAAAGGTGGAGAAGCTGTTGATGAGGAGGTCAGGCGCGCAAAGTTGGAACAGATCACAGGTGTCCCGAACTTCACTCTTCAGGGCAAATATGAGGTTGGTGGAGCTCAGGACCCAGCTGTATTCTTGCGACTATTCGAAAAGATCAAAGACGCAGAGACAGCCAAAGAGTCCAAGACTTAGTGTTGTGAATGGAATCTTCTATGATACGTCATCTGAAGTTTCAACAGCATTGGATGGAATGGTCCCTTTAGCTCAGGAACACTTAGCATGAACCTTGATTTTATGTTTGTAGGGAAGTTTGATTGTTCATTCATAGGTATTGCAGGGTATTGCAGGTGTTGGAAATCTCCCTGGAGAAGTTTAACTATTACTGAATAATAGCCACTCATGTTTGGCGCTTTTATCAAGCCTCGGCACCGACAGTATCGCCCATTAAAAAGCTTTCGTAGCAATTAATGGACACGGAAATTGTGTAATGTCCTATCTGTCTAGCCACCTATAAAGGCGCCAACAAAAGATTTCGATACCGAAGAATATATGGAATATAAATATCTTTCTGGTTTTTTTGTTAGAGCAGGGTAGATCGCAATAGCCAGTAGCGGAGATACAAAAGCTTTTTAGGATTCAGAAATAGTTTACACACTTCCTTTCACAGACAATATAAATTGCTATATGCCGAGGTCAACTAATCTCCTATCGACAACTGAGTGAGAACGCAGTTGGGATATTTAGAATTATAATTTTGAGACCTTTTAAGGATTTGTTTTTGTGTGTTGACGTCCAGTAGTTCCATGTTTATCCGTCCACTTTCGAAGTTCCACGCCAAGGGTTAGAATGTCCTTTCCTTCTATAATAATAATGTTCGTAAGAGAGTGAAATGCATGATCAGAGTATCCTGACTGATGAGTGATTCTTACTTGAGTTTCAGGAAACCAAATTTGGGAGTCAATAGATATAGAGGTATCTCTAAGCACGTGTAAAGCAGGATGCTTCTAATAGCCAGTTCCAAGTGCGAATATTGGATAAGACTATTTTAAATTATTAATTATGACACAATCAGTTTTCTAGGGATGGAATAAAAACTGTAGTCATGGTTAGTATGATTTAGTTCTACACTCTCGGGGTGAGCAAGGGGTACACTGTTCATCAGGAGGCCACTTATTTCAAGTTACCAAGTTATGACGAAAGAAATCCCGGTAAGCTGTTACTGTAGGCCGCTCGTAAACATATAGAATTGTATTAGAATACAAAAATGATGGATTAGTTGGTTTACCCCTAACAGACAACCTTCGTGTGTGACATTATGGTTCCTCCAGATGAATTCCTCGAGTAAAACTGAAAATCTGGCTCATTAATATTAAGCGTGGCATACGGTGCTGCTTTCAACAAAAGGCAGAAACCATTCTATCTGGAAGTCCAGGTGTTTATACAAATCCCATATGGAAGGATATGAGAAATAATCAAATTATAGTCTATGCGGGCCTTGAAAGATCCAGGGATCTACGGCAGCCCTATCAACGAAATATGGGCTGAACTACGCTAAAAGTTTATTATGGAGTTCTTACGAAACAGGATGCAACAGCAACAGAAACGAAAATAATATATAAAATATTGGAAACAAAACTTCATTAAAACTTCCAAGCAACTGTGAATGAGACTCATTGCTGATGAGAAAACTGCTCGTATTCTCACCGGGAAAGCTCAAACCGGACAAACACTTTTCCGCAACTCGTTGTCTTCCAAAATAAACTTCTACGATGCTACGGTGCTGTAACATCTACGTAGGACGCAGCCTAAGAGAGTAATCTAAGACATGACTGAAGGTTAACTGCCGATAACATTACACACCGCGGAGAGGCTGACTGAAACAAATAAACTGTACCCTCGTAAAGGAGGCGTTATCGAGTCTTTTTCGGCCATGGTTGCAGGTCAATAAACGCCCTCGAGCGGAGAGCAGTACTGCAACTCCAAATTGGAGGCAGGGGCGTATCTCACGGATGATGCTTTTGACGATACAGAGGTCCCCACGCGCTCTTACACCCTCTACGCTCATTACACCGACAACACCCTGAGCCTATATGTTAGAGCTACTATTGCTATGGATCAGGCAAAGTTGTAGATCTTGTCCATGAGTCCTTGTCTCACGTCTTAGATCACCAACGTCTTATGACGATAAGATAGCAATGCGCTGTATGCAAGTCAACGAGTTGGGGAGCTTCATACATTCTCGACAACAAGTTCAACGCATCAAAGATCCCTGACCAGGCTCAACGGTAAATGTCAGTTCAAGTGAGGCGACCGATGCGGTTAGCTAAAACAGACGAAAACGGTCATAATTCCTGCAATATGCTCATCACCCGTCCACTCTTTTTTTCAAGGCATGAAGCAGCATCATATCATGTGCAGTGAAGATTTTGAGTTGATTCTGCAGCTTTCTTCTCTCACGCTCAGAGACGGCGCAGCAAAAGCCAACACATCAAATGTTAAATATCTTCCTTCACAGCATTCCTTGGAACCAACCCAAATCGTCCACACGCATACAATTTTTTTTGTAAGCATGCAGTTGGACTTTTGAGCGCCGCCCCAATCCCAAAAGGAGGATCTAGATTAACACACCAGTTTTGCTTTAATGCCTTATAGAAAATATCCGAACCATCATTAGCCATCCAAAGCTACCCGACTTCCGCGGGAATTTTCGATTCCTCCTTTTCTTCAAGTCTCCCTCTTATGTTGCAGAAAGAAAAACAATGGGCTGGAATACACCCCTCCCCCAATAGTAGTGCGCCGCCCGATTTGCGGATGTTCGCCGGCTTTCCGCGCACACCCCCTGAATTCCAAAATTTAACAGCTTACGGGACGTACTGAAATACTGTCATTATTTTATTTTTGTACTACTCCTGGTTCATATCGTAAAAACAAGATTTGGAGATGTCAGATCGAGATCGAGATTAGGTTTGGGTTACACGAGACGAAAAATTTGGAGAAAATGTGATAGGAATGAGCTAAGATTTGTTACAGAAATAAATACCTGTCCGAAAGCGGTGAGAAAGCCTGAAGGGGTGTGTGAGAAGACAAAAAGCAAAGGTGTGTCCCCCCCCCCCGTATATATTTCCATTTACGGTCAAAGGCTAACCAAGTAACCGAAAGAAGAGCAGAGAAAGGTTTAGACCCATCATGCATCCTTCTGGAAAAAGGTACTACAGTACGGACGTACTGGCAGACCGGGTCTTGAACATGGACATTGTTGCATTACCGCAATATAGTAATAAGCTAGAACTATGGCACAAGGAAGGGGCGGGAAAGCCTCGCTAACCCTGAATTTAAGACGGCACAAGGCCTATATTAGATAATGCTGCTGTGGACTTTTTGGTTGAGACGATCTATACACTGGCGTTCTTTTGGATAGCGGGGCAGGAGACGGGAGCAGCGGGCGGAATGAGATGCAAGTCATTAAATCGATCACTGGATGAGTTGGTGCCTGCCGTTAAAATGCTTCTTGCATGGTTGACCCGTAAAACTAGTAATTTTTTCCTTGTCGTTAATTATGACAGAAAACGTGAAGAAGCAAAAAAGTATAAAAAAGAATTACAAAAGGTATATGCACTGACTCGCTGTCAAAAACTATCTCGGATCTATGTGTTCGGCAATGACAGGCTTGCAGGCTGGAGTGGCAATGCATAAGCACTGATGCAGCTGTACCCGCAGATCTTTTCTGCAGAGTATCATGCCCGAGTATCTGGGGTCTACCACACAGTACGCCGCAAAGGGTAATTAAAGGGCTTTGCATATAGGTGGTTGAGCCTTATTGTTGTACTGTAGAGTGATGGATCAGGATACGTACGCTGAGCACTACGTACCTCTCATACAGTAATATTTTAGGATGGCCCTATTTATAAAGAATTCTGGGCAATGTTCTAAACCAGTAAATGCTAACATTTTTCGGTTATCTCTGGCGATTTGCCGGTACTCGTGTAAGGACTGTTGGGAATTACCGGTGTCGTAGTATTCTTGATGTCGATCGAGATCGGTGGCTGCATGTTTGTTTCAAAGCTTGCAGTTACCAAGATGGCTAGCAGTACAGATGCACAGGAGCTGGAGAAACAGATGGAGCTGCACTGAGGTCCGTGAGTGCTTGGGTGGCACTGTGGAATAGGGGGGGTTAATCAAAACCAAAAACCATGAGGGCTCTGCAGGTCATACATCAGGAAAAATGCACGCATGAAGAGCAACCGAACCTTGGAATGCAACTTTGGGATGGTGAGAGTGAGTGAGAACTAATACTGTTCATAGGTGGTTAAGGCCTGTTCGTATGGCACTGGTAGTAGACTAATAGAGATCTAACTATGCAGAACAAACGGCTACAGTTAGGACATTGTACTAGCAGTAGAATACAGGTCGTTTATAACAGATCCCGTGTTGACCAGAAGATGGTCCGGGACCAAAGAATGGTTCAGCCAGACCTAGTGCTTCCACTGGCGTTTTGTAGACCAACAGTCCTCCCATGTCCAAGCCTCACGAAAGAAATCAGGGATGGTGGGATGGTGGCATAAAATGCACAAAAGTATTTCATCGAGTATTTCATCGAGACCGTCAGAAAGTCGGTCAACGCCTGAGATAACTTATTCGAATAGGCTTTGCACCAGGAGAAGCGGCGGTAGTCCCAGGCTGGTGGTACTCAATCATACGGAATAGCGACGCATTGAGACGTGGCTGAAAGCATCTTCGATTTACGAGGTTTAGGTCGCTGGACCCCAACATATTGTGCTGTCTCCGGATTCCCGGAGCCAGATTGGCTTCTTAGCCTGGTGCGACCTGGTCCAATAGTGAGCGCGGAGACGGAGAGAAAATGAAACATAGATTCAAATATATGAGAGATGAGCGCCGACGGCCCAGAGCTTGATGCTCGAACCCGCACATGGCAACTTCCATGACCGACCTCCTGGATCCTCGAGATGATACAGGCCGCGGAAGCCCATGCTGAACCGAATCATGGAAATGCCCTAAGCCATATGCAGGCCGGCATTCGCACGTAAGCTCTGCAGGACAATGCCGGTTTGCTGTCATCCGTTACGACGCATAATTATGCCTGACAGTTCATCAGACAAGCACCGCGGAGCGTCGGTGGTGGTCATACAGTACTGTAATACTGTACTGTACATATTGCGGTGAGGACCATGGTTCGTTATTCCCGACTTTGTCACGCAGGGAGCCCTCGCAAAATTCATAAGACTATCAAATAAGATTACGGCAAGCAAGGGGCATCCGAATTTTTCATCTCCTTTCTAGAAGGCCCACCAGTCCTTCTAGCGCGAGTGGCTAAGTTAGTCAACACGGGACAAAATTGTGGTTTGGTCGTCTGCCGTGATCTGGCAATTCCTCCGGCAAAGTTCGCTACTCGATTGATGGTGCCGAGGAAACGCGCGGATTCAATGTTCAAAACGCTCACTACGTAATTAGTATTCCCTAGCTGTTGATTTATTAGACGCTATCCAGTGCGGTAATGCGAAGCAGCAAACCATCTAAACTTATGCCCAACCCAGCCACAAAGCTGGTCTCGCCTTGCCAGCGTCATCGATCTATCGAACGCCTCGCAAATCCCGAAAATGATCCACGGGAGACCAACCTGTGGCGGTGTGGCCAGTGACAACATACACGGGTGTGCCAATTGAGATTATTGCTGACAGACTTCGGCCTCTTGCAATATGCAAAAGAATTTGGATTTGGATTTGTTGCCGACAGGGTGGGCTTTGCTGAGGAGACGATAAAGTAGGATTTGGCCGCTGCCGTCCAGGTTGTGAACATGGTTTCCAATGCCGGGCCAATGGGAAGGAATGGCTCGTAACGCTGGAGACTCGCACGTCCAACGGGCTGGCAGTCATAATTACCGGTTTTCCAGTTCCTGGAGCGTGGAATGGGACTAAGCCGAGCGGCAGGGATCCCACGTTGCAGTGTCTGGGCTAGAAGGCTCGGAAGCCAACCCGGAAGAGCAATGACGCGCTGAGGGTCTGAGCTTGAGGGCGTGTCGTCGACTGGCTCAGAAGCTCTGACGTCCCCCCAAAACCACGGACGACTATGCAGTCCCAATGCAGACACTAACCCTAGCTTGGCCCCTTTTTTTGCCCTTCTGGCTGCGCCTGGCCGTTGATACCTTCTGGCGGGTGCGGATAGCGCTACTCCTACTGGTGCTGTGCTCTGTTATGGGAAATACCGTCCCCTAAGTATAGAGCCTGGAGCAATTCCCCTCACCCGCCACACACGGCGCGGCGATGCGCGGTCGTGGCTTGGGCATCACGAGCATCAAGGGCAAATACTGTGTAAACCACAGAGGAGTTTAGGCCCGAATAGGATTGCACACGGTTCAATTGTTATTACAGGGGTTGGCGACCGTCGAGGTCGATTGCCGTACACAGTATTTTGCACTATCCTGCAGATGAAGCCGTTTTCTGAAACGAGATCGTCTGGAATTTCTGCTTATCCGGAGTTAGCTAGTGGCTAGTCTGGCCAAGTTTTCTGTGCCGTCCTGGAGAACTACAGTTCAGTTATCTTTGGTACACCATGCATAAGAGGCAGAGGGGCCAGACAGAATGGTCGTTCGGGGGCGAGAGATCAGCAAGGAAGTCCGGCAAATACCTGAGATCTCGTTAGACTTAATCAGGAGAGATCTCAAACGCGCCAAACAACCCAAAGAAAACCCGCTCGGTTCGTATTTTTATTTCCAGTGGGCAGTTCCCCTTGAGAGCTCGACTCCATTCGGGGCCCGGCAGTGACCCCATCAACAAAATCACTCCACAGCAGCACTTCGACGACCCCCGATTATGGAGATTCGGAGCCAGCATACCCTGGTCGGAGGTGGTCCGGTGGTGAACTAACGGGTTCAGTTGTCGAAGATGATGCTCTCAGGGCGGTCTGTGAGAGATGTAAACCATGAGAACGAACGAGTACGGTATGCGTAGCGACCCTCCCGGCAGCTCTCCCGCTTGGCGCACAGCACCGACACACGAGCACGGTGATGGGTGTTGTTGGTCCATCTTCGGTTCTTCCTACAATAATTATAGCATATGATTATGTGCATTCAAACGGTTTTCTACTCCAAATACCAGTACTGCACCAGTAATAATGTTAGCAAGATATGCGGCCCACGGACCTGTAAACCTTGCGGGTAGGATTTCTAACTTGACCTAACCTGGCAAACTTGTCTCGGTGCAAGGTGCAAAGGCTGCAAGCACATGGCACCCCTCGCAACATTATTAGGACGTTACCGTACAATAAGTTTCGGGACTTCCTACACACCTCGATCGGAAAGTCCGACAGAATTGAGATTTTCAAACATCTCAAACAGCAGCACAGGGCCGTGCGTGTTCGATCTCCGTGGTCTTTCCATAATCGATCGGATAAGCATGCGGGATACCCTTGAAGCAACCACATGCAAGCGATGTAAATTATCATCCCTCTTTCATCATCGTACTTCGTCCGAAGCGTAAATGCATTTGATTCGAGAGACCTCGTTTCGAGTGTAAGCATCGGGGACGGCCCTCCCTTATATCCGCTACTCTGGGAGAATCATAATACACTAAATAGGTCGAATTATCTAGACACGCTAGGCTTTCCCTTCTACTCCGACCAGTTGCAAGCAACACATGGCAAACAAGATGAAGCCAGCAGAAATATCTCAATCCGAGCGCATACCCCATTTCGCTGGGCTAGAAGGGTCTTCTAGAGCAGGAACGGGAGGCCATACAAAAAAAAGTACTGGAGCCTTCCGACGGAACAGGAACGTGCTCTTGTCCAAGCTTGCAGGACCCGGATCTTCTGGAAGGCCTTCATTGCCTGGGGTTGGCCTTCTAGAAGATTGCATTCCCCTGGACCCCAAGCCGCGGTAGAGAGCCCGGTTGCGACTGGAGTGGGCACAAATGTGGGACAGCCTGAGGGACCGCGATGACCAAGCCTGAGCATCTGCTGCTACACTGGAGGCGGGTACACCGTAATTTGTCTAAGTTTCCTCCCCACAGGTACCGTACGGAATGCACTTGGAAGGGAGCCCGTGGGTGGTGCACCGACGGCGCGGACGGCCGCGGCGGGCAGTGGTTTTGTACATTATCAACACACTGCAACGTACTGTACTGTTGTGCAATACACTGAGTTGCAATATCAACGCAACACAATACAATACGATACTGGATTATCCTTATAACAATAATATAACAATGATGATATTCTATATTTACTGGCACAAGTACTGTAATTGTACTAAGACACACAGACACGCGCTCCCGTACTCCTTGGTCAGCTTGTGTCCTCGGCAGGTGGCATTCTAAGGCCCTTTTTCCAGGAGGGGATCATTGACCTGTCCATTCTCCGGGCCTGTCCAACGGAGAAGTTCCGGTGTAGAAAATGATCTGCGCCTAAAGGGAAATCCCCTGGTGGCCCTTACCTATTTGGCCAGAGGAGCATAACTCGTAATTACCCAGAAGTGGAAGGATTTTGAGGGAAAAAGTTGCTTTCTCTCTCTCCTGGACAAACAAGCAAATACGGTAGGTCAATCAACATGACAGGATCCTCCAAAAAAAGCAACAGTTGAGATCCACGACGGAACCGTAAATATTTTTTTTGATACCGTGGCGAAAGTCTTGCTTTTTTCCCTCTTTTCTTTCTCTCTCTCTGTCTCTCTCTCGATCACACAATTTTGCCCCCATTTTGTCTCAAACCTGCTATTTTAACGATCCTCCTTAAATTCTCGAATGTTTTTTTAGTGTGTTCAGCAGCGTGGGTTGAAAATGCGACGGCGGTAGGGTAGGGGGTTGGAATTAGGTCTGGGTCCAGTACTTACAGTACAGGAGAGAGTACAAGCACTCTCCCCACTCTAACGCGGACCCACTAGGCGGAGGGCACAGGGCAGGGTATGGCAGCAGAGAGCATGGCTGGCATGGTCGCGGGCATGAGAGAGAGCCCTTCCTGCCCTTCCAAGCATGGCGCTGGCGCCCAGGGAGGGAAGGTCGAGTGTGTGGTAGTGGGCGTGCTGGCGTGGGCTTGGGGKAGAGTGTGTGCAGGCGGTTGACACCATSGTGTSVCARACGATTTGTGTCGATTCGAATTCGGCTGGCCGTATTAAATAATAAGAGTAGTACATTAATTGGTAAAGAACTTTCCT